>JAKMWS010000064.1:0-189450 GCA_025327135.1 Colletotrichum sp. SAR 10_71
CGAGGGGGAGGGGGAGGTGAGGGTGGATGTGTAGGAGGGGGGAGGGTCGGAGGGGTCGTTGTCGAGGTCGTAGGAGGGTGGTTGTTTAGACATTTTGGTTGTTGTTGGGTATGTTGGTGCTGGTGGTGAGCGGTTGACGATAGGTAGGTTAGGATATTGGCGATGTTTGGTTGGGTGAGGCTATTGATGATGTGTGGTTGACGCCTGTGATGATAACTTGGTGACGATAGTGTCAGGTTGCTGTTGATCTGGCTACCTATGATTGGTAAGAAAGGTAAGGATACACGGTCTTTTCGTTTGAAGCCTTGATGGGCTGTAGATGCCTGGTAATATCGCTATGTGACAAAAGAACGATGACTGGTTGGTGAAGAACGCCAGAGAGGTTGTTCATGAATGGATGGAGATCACGAGATGAGCGATCTTGTGTCAGCCCCAGCCGTGGAAAACGCCACCCAGTGTGCCTCGTCCTATCACAGGATGAACTTGCATGCAGCCACAATAGGATTATTTCGCCTCCGAAGACAGGCTGTTCACGTGAGTGCGAACTCGGCCGACGGCGATGAGCGGGAATTATACTTTATGAGGCTGGGTCCGGACGATCTAAATGATTTCTCCGATTCTATCAGGGTCGTTTGAGTGAAGAATGAGGTGCGCTGGGCAATGGAAATGAGGGAACTGCGGTGGTCGGAGACTAAGAAGATGGCGTGAGGCTGCGCCCCCTCAGCTCGTAGCCGACCGAGCCTTGGGTTTGCTGTGCCGTTGATCCTGACTGTCCTTGGGGGATTGTGCGACATGAACCGGTTATGGCGGGGCGTCTGGGCGAACACGCTAAGTCGGGGTTTATTGGACAGTTGTGGCACCAGGATGACTACGAGTCTGATTGATGCACCGTTCCATTTCCAGTCCACTCGCGCAATGAGCCAGATTGAGGTGCCTCCTTGGAGCTAGCGTCGCCCGATTGCTGTGTAACCAGCGCGGGGACCCCTTTTCGCTTCCAGCATTCCGGAGACAGGTGACCGGTTTTTGAGGCCCACCCCTGACTCCGCCTCCGGTTCGGTCCCCGGATGCGGGCTTCGGTGCCGATAGGGTCGGGTTGTGTTTTTAGACGCGAGAGCCCGAGAATGTTGATCTGGGGTATTAGCTGAGTGATTTATCGTGAGTGATGCTGTCTAGCCTGAGGTATTTTTCTGCGAGATCAGAAGTGCAGATGCTTTGGCATGATGTAAGTCTGGAATTGATTGGGATTGTTCAGCTGAGGCGTTCCTCGGTGAGAGGATTGGAACTCGGGGATCCATGAATGCGACTCTGATTGCCGATGGAATATTCCTATGGGGCAAAATCTTATCTGGTAGACCCTGTGCATACTACAGAACCCTGATTTTGAGGCTGAGATGCTCATCTACATGAACGCAGAGGTCCATCGAAGTATGATCCTATGTTGCGGGCCTCAATGGGAGAATACATCAACGTGCCCTGGAAGTGTGAGTCGGGCGGAATGATCGCCGTCTTATCCCCCCACAGACCCACACCCCAAGCCACTAGGCAGCCGTTTAGGAAGGCTTCTGGAAGGCGAAGGGAGCTTGGACCAGGATCATATGACTTACTTTAGGCGCCACTGATGACATGAAGTAGTTTTTGTGATTATGAATACCCCGAACATACGAGAGTTTCTGAAGATATTTCATGAGTTCGGAGGTGGCCGAGCACTTGGTTATGTCAGGAAAGATAACGTGACCTTAGTAAAGTGAAGAAGAGGGGTTATCTGGCATAGTCTATTCATCTTGATACCTTGGGCGCATTCCAAGTGACATACATACCAAGGCCATTTCAGCCCTTCCTGGGCTCCGCCACACACCCGCCTGGATAGCTCCTAAGCGCCGTTTGCTGCTTTCCCCTCTTCGGCATGGCCCTTGGTAGTGTTACACGAGGCTTAACGATTGGCTTCCGCTCCTGCAAGAATGCCTCGCGATCTGCCGTCGTGCCTATGACTCCCAAAGGTTGACATATCAGAAACGCGAACAGACCGAGCATACATAAAACGGAGGAGAGCCATCTACAATGTTTGCTCTTTCGTGTCACACAAGTGTAACATTATCCTCAGATACCCCAACATACCCTCCTTCGTTATCAAGGGTTGTAAATTACTTGGTGTTAGAACGAACGCCATCAACACCTCATCGGCTCATCCAAAGCATAAGTAAACCTTCTCGTCACCCCGCCACCCTTACTCTTCGGGTTCTCCGATAGACCTCAACGACAACTACCTATATAACATCAGTTGCACCCCCAATCTTCTCCCTTTAATCTCAGCCAGCAAAGCAATTATTTAATCATTCCTCATCTTTCACACCCCATCCTCATCCATCAAAACACAGACAAACACCGCCAAGATGTCGTACAGAATCGCTGCTCCCGATGAGTACTTGGCCATCACGGGTATGTCCGTGAAGACGGTCAAGATCACAAAGGCAACATGGGTTTGGCCCTTCCAGCGCTGCATGCGCTTCTCCGTCCAGCCTCACGACTACGCCATGAGCCTGCAAGCCATGACCAAGGAGAAACTGCAATTCCTGCTGCCCGTCGTCTTCACCGTCGGCCCGGACGTCAACTCCCGCGGCGCAAACGCCCAGCACCTCTACCACGGCAGCAACAGCAACAACAACGACAGCTCCGTCCACAGCAACGACCACGACTCCATCCCCGCAAACACCCGCGAGGACCGCGGCGACGCCCTCATGAAGTACGCCATGCTCCTCGCCGAGGCCGCCGACAAGAAGGGCGGCTCCATGCTGCACCTCGAGAACATCGTCAAGGGCGTCATCGAGGGCGAGGTGCGCGTGCTCGTCTCCAGCATGACCATGGAGGAGATCTTCACCGAGCGCGAGGTCTTCAAGCGCCGCATCTTCAAGAACATCCAGTCCGAGCTCTCCCAGTTCGGCCTCGTCATCTACAACGCCAACGTCAAGGAGCTCAAGGACGCGCCCAACAGCATCTACTTCGAGTCGCTCTCGCGCAAGGCCCACGAGGGCGCGACAAACCAGGCCCGCATCGACGTCGCCGAGGCGCAGCTGCGCGGAAACGTCGGCGAGGCCCAGCGCAAGGGCGAGCAGGACCGCGAGATCGCCAAGATCAACGCCGAGACCGCCGTGCAGAAGACGGAGCGCGACATTGAGCGCGCCACCGCCGAGGCGAACCTCGACACGCGCCAGGCGTCGCTGACGCGCGACGTCGACATTGCTCGCGTGCAGGCGCAGCGCGCGCTCGAGAGCAAGGACGAGGACTTGAAGAAGGAGGTCGAGGTGAAGCGCGCGGCGGCCGAGATCGAGCGCCTGCGCGCGCGGGACGTCGTCAAGGCGACGATTGAGCGCGAGGCGCGGCAGCAGCAGACGGATGCGGAGGCGTACGCCGTCGAGGCGGACGCGCGGGCGCGCGCGGAGAAGAACAAGCGCGAGGCGGAGGCCGGCGCGTACGGGATCGAGGCGGATGCCAAGGCGCGGTTCGAGAAGAACAAGCTCGACGCCGAGGCGGCGCAGTACGCGACGCAGCTGGCGGCTGACGCGGACCTCGCGGTGTCGCTCAAGAAGGCCGAGGGTCTGTCCGCGATGGCGGACGCGTACGGCAAGATGGCGCAGGCCTTCGGCGGCCCGGCGGGTCTGATGCAGTACCTGATGATCGAGAAGGGCACCTACGTCGAGCTGGCGAAGGCGAACGCCTCGGCCATTCGCGGTCTGGAGCCCAAGATCAGCGTGTGGAACACGGGGTCTCAGTCAGGCGAGGGTGGCGGCAACTCTGGGGTCGATACGATGAGGAACATTTACCAGATGCTGCCGCCTTTGATGACGACCATCAACGAGCAGACTGGTATTACCCTTCCCGAGTGGCAGTTTGGTAAGCTCAACGCTGGCATGAACGCTATGCAGGCTGAGCAGCAGGGCAAGAAGGTCAATGGCGGTCGCTGAGAGACCATTACGGAGAACACTCGTTTGTGAAATTGGGGCTATCGGCGTTGATGGCTTAGTTTGAGATACCAGGGCGGTCACTGTCGATTATAGATTTCGTTTGTATGCCATGTGCTAGGTATTACTGTAATATGCTGAGAGTAATCGAAATTATAGTTTCAATGCGGTCGTGGCTGCCTCGAAAGGCAAGATCCCTGGCTTTGCGCCAAGATTCTGTTTCTCCACGGGGTCTATAACGTATACGGCACAGGTAACATGTGCTTTTACAAAGTAAGAAAACGTCAAACTACCGGGATCACTTCATTGCGCTTGTAACCCTCTCAACGAGTTGTTGAGCGATGTCTTTGATTAGATGCTTGATAAGGGGACTAAATCATCAAGGTTCACAATCGCAAACAATACTATCAATTACAGGGTCGTAACTTGAGAAACGCGACGAATATACAATAGGACTGAATAAGTGGTCTTGTACGCCCGACCATCGACAACTTCTCCATAGCCTCCTTGCTCGAACGTGCTCGAACATACATTCGGTCAGTTACTGCACGGCTCTCAAACTAACTAACCCGGTGAACCTAACCCGAAGTATCCACGACTCTCTACTGCAAAGCCTGTGTTTAGGCTGCCGAGCATGTCGAGTTGTTCTCCGTTGTTTCAGGGTTAAATTCGAAGGACAGAAGGTCAAGCAACTGTTGGGTCGTTACCTCGCTGGGATTACGAGACATCTCCGCGGTGAAATAATTATAAATGACCGATGAGAAAATACAGCAATGCTTCATTATTGTGTTGAACAACTGATGACTTCTAGCATAACTTTCATCTGACTCGACGAGATTCGTGGTAGTAAATGCCAACCACTTTGTGCCACCGAATGTGGCGCCACCTGAAAACCAAGTCCCGGTGCTCTTCAGGTCCATTGAACCCATCCAGACATGTAGGAATGAGGACGTCTAGAGGCTTGTTGTGAGGTATAATTACAGTGTCCACTTCCACCCGCAGATCTAGACATACTAGCACCGGACCGCCAGGCGAAATAACCTCAAGAACGATTATCCCGCCTGCAAACAGGGTCTTGAGAGTGGGCTGTACATCAATCGAGAACCCATCAGAGCCCTGTGACTTAAATACGCTATTGAAGGGACCTCGTGTGACAAGTGATGCCTTGTTATCGATTGAGAGCAGGTACAGTAGGATTGTCTGCTCATCAATTCCCGTTACACTGACCAACTCGCGTACGCTACGAGTTGTCACTCTTCCGAGAAGAAAATCACGCCATGGCCACTCGGCGACACGCACACTCTTCGCAATCAAGACAATGAAGCCAGCAATGATCCAAGAGAACATTGTCAGGTTAAAGGGATCCACGCCCGTAATACGCTCTCCTACCAAAAATCCTGCTAAGAGACCACCTACTACTAGAAAAGCGCATCCAGAAATAACAGGGATCGTGTAGTTCAGGCACGCAACAGTAATTGCCGTTTCTGATATCTCCCAGTGTTCAGAGGATTTTGGTGCTGGTAGTCGACAGGGCCACGTTCGAAGATGGGCAAGAGAGATCGCTTGCACAACTTCTGCACCTCTTACAATATCTGAAGTCATTTCGGAGCCCTGCGGTGTTTCTTGTTGAATAGATACTGCGTCCATCTGAGTAACGAAGAAAGTCGATTTCAGCAGTGATTGGCTACGTGGCTGGTGTCGAAAATTGACAAGGTCTCCAGGGGTCGGCGTTATATGTTCCAAGCTGGCTGTGGCAGTGTATCCTTGTGCTGCAGCATGTATCTTCAAAAGAGTACTTGACGCCTGGACTGTGGCGCAGGCGCGTGAAATGCTGCTGCCTATGCTCGGATCCATACAAGACAGAGGTACCATCACACTGATAAACTCAGCCACTGATTGAATGGAAAGGTCAACCTTATTGTGATTAGTTCCGGTCTTGACTTCGATGCTGAACCGCGGCTGCGATGGCTGGAACTGTGAGTGACGATTCGAGTTCCCGTCTTGATGCTGATGCTGCTGAATGTTCTTCGCCGATTCAACGAGAATGTCCAGGGCGCGCCGAGCCATGCCAAGAGCCGTGCCTGTCTGCGAACCGGATACTTCGGCGAGCCTGTCTTGATAGACAATGACCGGAACGCCTTTTATCCCAATACCGTAGATAATGGCTGCAATGTCGAACTCATCCTTCTGCCGACCGCGAGAAGTCCTTGTCTGCAAATCCGATAGAACGCTCCACATTATCAAGAACAAGATCGCCGAGATCTCGCACATATCCGAATAGGCCTTGATGTATGATTGTTGGGTATTGGAAAGTTGGTTGGACGTATGTGCCCGGGCCAATTTAGTGACACCTGGCGACGAGAAGGTTGTGGGAGGGGCTCGTGCAGGGGCTTGCGGAGGAGATTGCCTGCCAGGGAAGGTCGAAGAACCGATAGACGTCTTCGTAAACACAGGAAGTCGACGAACCAGGACCTTCATCTTCACTGACATCATCGCTGTGACCGCCACTGTTGCCGCTTGCCAATATGATCTTGACTTCTGTCCTTCGGTTTCCTCGAATCCAGAAGCAACGAAACGTGCTATGGTGGCCGTCATGTAGTCGATTAATGCGTGATAGCGTCGCTCATCATCGTCCGATAAAGTCTCGGCTTGGCTATCAGAAGTTATCTCTGCCGACGTGACGGAACTTGCTCTTGACGAATTGGCAGCTGGCATATCGTAATCACCCATAGCCCGTCTACGTTTGTTGTCGAGCTCACCCATGAAGATGAGGCGTGACCCCGCACCGACGAGAGGCCCTCCAAGTCGATTCCAGGATTTTTCAGCGATAGATTCAGCTAAAAGATCTCTTTGAGGCTGCTGGGATCCCAGGGCTGGGTGATCATCAAGACCGTAGATCGCAAGGGCAGAAAGAACTGGGCTGACAAGATGTTGAACCTGGCTGAAGCCATCCACTGCAGTCTCATCGGGCCCTGAGACTTTTGTTGCAGCTTCTAGTGATGTGTATGAATCATCGTGCGCTTCGAAAACAGCTCTAAACAACCTGTTCGCTTCCAATTCCCATAGTCGAGCCGCCGTAACATCGTCAACGTTGTATGCTGACAGGCTTCCTAGGGCTGGCAAAGACTCGGACGGTGTCAGCTTTGGGGACTGGATAAACTCGATGCTGCTGGTAGAGACTGTATTTCTAAGCGTCCACATTGAGCTCATGAACTTTGCACGAGTCCGAGTCCCAATGGGATCGGCTTGAGACTGTTCAGGGCCCATGATATCACGCTTGAAATCTTGCTTGGTCGTTGATCTTGCATGAAATGGCCTATGCGGAGAGGAGGGGACTGGATATTCGTCAACAGCGCTTGTGTGACTATTTCGGAAGGCTGGATACTTTTCTGCTAAGCATGTCACTATTTATGAAAAGGCGGTGAGGCCGCCCGGGAGGGTGAGAGCTGCATGGTACTTCTGACGTAGTACCTCTGACGTACTTTCACACTCTACCCGTAGCCTGATTATGATCCCGTAGCCTGATTATGATCGGGCAGCAACGTCTTACCTATTTCGCAGCACCCCTACACCTACAAGCTCTACGCATCGATTTTAACAGTCGCGGTCTGTATGCGGGGCATTGTGAAGTTCTATCGGGACGTCTTGGATACCAGAAGAAAACACCAATTCACGACCAAATTCGAGTCCAATGTCTCCATTTGCCAGTTTCGACGCCTTTCAACAGATTCTCAAAGAATCCTCAAACGCACCAGAAAGCGAAAATGACGCCAGCAATGACGCTAGCGATCCACTTGAAATTTCTTCCATTTCATCGAAAACTCCATCTTTGGACTCCATCAGCGACAGTTCTGATCACAGTTCCTCTTTCGGACTGGCCCCTCGATTTAGTCATCGACCGTATGATTTCATCCGAGTAACCCAGAGGTGGAGTCTGCCAGATGACGAGCAATTGCCGGCATGCCAATTCCAGACCACCACTTGGGAACGGCCAGTCGACTCCTGGACACAGTGGGCGCCCGTATATGCGAAGAAGGTCGAGACTGTGTTCATGGAATCACCCCTTCCAGTACACGATGCGTACATCCCAAATGGTTTTGCCCTCACAAATTTCAGGATATTCGACACAATGGGACGAAAGATGAAAGACTGGCTGGTCATAGAGGCCCGCAGCCCTGTCGGCCGTTTCATCCGGAACAGAACAGAACTCTCGACTCTCGCAGATCGCCGCTTCATCAATCTTCAAGAAAGCCAGTACAAAGATCTATTCTTCATGAAAGAGTCAATAAGAAGATATTCAATCCAGTCGGAAAAGAGCACCAGCAATGTCAACAACCGTGGCTTCGAAGACCTCCTGAAATTTATAGACGACATATTTCCTTCGCTTGAATCACAGAGTAAGGAAATGCAAAAGAAGGGAGAAGTATCATTTGACCTCTTGTGGACGTTATTCCCGCCTGGTCAGGTTGTTTATGAGCGCCGCCAATCGCAATCGGTCGTCAGCCACGAGCAGTGTTTGAGGGTAAGACGTATTGAAGAACGTCACAGCCCAGTAGCTGGATTACGACATTGGCATGTAGGTCTCGAGGAAGTCGTATGCCGACCTGGTACTGCTCATAAAACATATCTCGCAGCGACGAGTAGACAAATCCTGTACTTCGAAGGTACGCTCAAAGCGACTGCCGACAACTTAGCTATCATACCATTCAGTCTGATGTCCTCAGGAGAGCGTACAACCTTGTGCACCAGACTTTCTCAACTTGGTCGACGGTACGTGTCGCTTTGCTTGCGAAGCCCGAGCATATGGGATTACGAAGGCTTCATCAAAGGACCTCAAGCTCGATGCGGGGTCAGGAGGAGAGATCAAGCTGGTGTACCGCCCACCGAAAATCTTTGCCAGGTAAGCTAATGGAGCGGAGAAAGCTCTGCAATATATCGTGTCGATATATAATGGGCTCGCCCCTTGAAATCAATTAAGAGCTGACGATCATAGACCTATATCAAAGAGAAAGTTGTAATCGACATCACAAACTCTCAGGATATACTCCACAGAGACTACGGCAATGAGAATTGGCTTGACGAGCATCACCACACAGCAGCAGCGGAATGTAGGCCGTTTGGCATTGAGGGTGACGGGTCCAGCAAGGATGCTGGGATCCCAGCCATCGACATTGAAGATTATCATGTTATCTGTCGTACCGATATTGCGGCATATCTCTTGTCTTCAAGGTATGAGGCTGTTGGTATTCAGGTATCCCAATTGACAACTGTTGTATGGGATGACACCCAATGGGACAAAAACTTTATTCGGCAACCAGATTTACTAGCTGAGTGCAACATTTGGAGATCTCTCCTGAAATCTCTTTTCGGGTCTCAGAGTTCGGACGAATCCAAAATACCACGGCCTCTAGACTCGAAGTCCGGGATCGTCATATTGTTGCGTGGGCCGCGGATTTACGCTCGAAATATCGCACTGGGTAAGTAAAAAAAAATATAAATGGATGGCCTTTGAAATTGATGGAAAGCGTGCAAGCTCTAACGGATGAACAGGCATGGCGGAAAGCTTACATAGGCCACTAGTGATTGTCTCAGAGCTTTCACGCTTTCAACATTTATCGTACTGCGCTTTGCGATGGAGTGGCATACTTCTGGTAGAAGCAGCGGAGAGACTGCAGCACCTTGACTACGAGAGCTTTATGACATATCCTGGCATCATTCTTTTGACCACAGACAAACTCGAATGCGTGATCGACTCATCTTACGAGGCGATTGACGTTGTGGTTGATCTTGAACAACCCGAAAGTAGGCATGATGACAAGCTCTTACGTAGCAAGAGTGGTCAGCTGTGGTACGAGTATCTTGTGGATGAGCTTCCAGAATGGATTGAAACCGTTGGTAAAGAGGAACTGCAGAGCATTTCAGAACGTCTCGCAAGTCTCGAAAAAAGGGAGGCTAGAATGTCGAAGGTCATATCTACAGCAAAGATGTTGGCACAATTGAAGAAAGAGGTTATCAAGGAAGAGCATCTCATCCAGGTCGTCCGACAGTGTACCGCATCTAATCAGCGTACCAACGCCGAGATGCAGGAGTAATAGCCTGTTTTCAATAGAGCAATTGCATTCGTTATTAAGGTAGAAATCACAAGTAAGCTCTCAGGAGCACTGAAGCAGATCGTGCATGTTCCCGCCGCCTCCGTCGCTGTCCGAGTCCAGGTCGTCGGGTTTCACCGGATAGGTGGCCCCATCCTGGTGCATATAGAATTGCGTAGATCTGCGCGACTCGAAGTTCGACAATTTCTGGAGCACGTTTGAAAACCAAATTGATTTCTGAGCTACTGGCTTCCAAGCATTGGTCATCACTACGTTGACGTCGCAGTCCTTAAGGCCCGCATGGTCGTTGTAGTGATTGTTCCGGGCGATTGTTGTATGCTGAGCTGCCCAGCCATTAGGCCTTTTGTCATAGAAAAAAGCTTCAGACTCTCATAACCGTACCTGAGCGATTGATTAGTTACAATAAATCTGGAAGCAGAGGGGAATTTATGTTGCAGGGGCATCGCATCCTCCAAATCAACTTCTCGACACTTGCGGAATAAGCTAGCTGTTACTCCCAGGCCGACGAGCCGACCAGACAGGTTGACTTTGCTCCGGGCTGCATGAGCCGGGTACCTTGTGGTGAGATTGAGATATACCATTTTCCCGCCAGAACTGGTAAACGCGTTCTTTGTAGTGCCTGCAGTGGCCTCGGTCTTGGCCGTAGGTCATGGTGGGAAGTGATGGTCACTTCCGGGTCTCGTCACACCCACGTTGGCGAGGACGGAGGAGATGAACCTGGAAGTACTGGGATGCTGAAGCCCGGCTGAATGATTAAACTTCACTATTTGTGCCGTGAAATGCATCAATTCTGGATACAAGAGTACTACCACGGCCGTGGTGCAATCTTCCTTTCCCCTATTTTACTTGGTATTTTCGTCATTCACAACTGATTAATGTCAGCCCCCGAGTCCTCTCGTCTTGTTCCTATGACAAAGATTTGATACAAGTTTCAGAAAGCAGGGTGACCGCACTGACTCGTTCACTTAATTCACCTGACACGATCTCTATAGGTATTCATGGGACGCCAATTCCCGGTGGAATACATTGAGCCCCATTGGAGCGGGCGATTCGTCTCCCGTTTGAACAGAGTCAATACCAGTAAGAGATGCAAAGAACTACATGCGGACGTGAATGCTGAGACCATCATATCTAATAAGTAACTCCTGGAGCGATAACCTTCCACGCCCGCCAACGCCGCCAATGCCGCCAACGTCATACCGCCCATACCTTCAATACCGCCCTCATAGCCCGCGCTTGATATATCTCCTGCCTTCCTGCGCTACCTCATCCAATCGCCGAAGGCTAGTCGTAGCGCCGCTAACATCCGTAAACGAGCCAGCCGCTAAAGAATACTCTTTCGTGCTTGGACGACCCGAGCCTCCCGTAAAGAGGATTGATCTCGTCCCCTATGTGAAACTGGGAGATATAATCAGGATTTTCTCCGTATTTTGACGAGATTCGGACTCCTGTTGACCTACCGAACCCTCCCTGTCTAACTACTGAACTGAACTACACAATAACTGACATTCCTTCCCAGTTGATGAACTCGATCATCTCAACATCTTGCCAGACCAAAACACATTCACACGGCATAACATTCAATTATCGACGATGCAAATACTCCATGCATTTCTGACTTTTGCTTCACTCGCAGCTTCTGCGACTGCCGCCTCTGCCGACGCAGCTGCCCCTATCGAGGCGAGACAGGCTGCAAGCCCCTGCTATTCTAACCAAAAGTTGACCTGGAACACGGGCCAGTATGGCAGCAGTGGAGGATGGGGTGTAAGTTAGCCCTCGTAAATTCCTACAGTGATGATACTGACTTCGATGTGACTTCAGTGTGTCACCAACACCAATGGCGGCTGCAAGTCCTACTACTGGAAGACAGAGCTTCCTTACTACAGCGTAAGCACGATAGTTGCCCAAATTTGGGGTTCAATACTTGCTGACTTGGTGTTGATTCTTAGTGCACTTAAACTGTCTGCTCTGCATTTTGGGCAGCATCTTCGGATCGCAACGCCTCTCTTACCTGGCCTTTCTCAGCACATATTCACCTTCCTTCACAAAGCCCTTTCGTGATATCGTACCAGCTGCAGGGGATTGCATCCATGTTGACTCAAGCGTGGATGGGGCTTCACTATTATTATAGAGGTGCACCTTTCTCATGCGGCCATGATATTCAAACACACTTGATTTTGGCACAGATCCACTAGCAGCCAGTTTATTGTACAAATAACCTTCTTCTAGTAGCGAATGATTCTGTATCCTATATGTCGTAATTGTTTTGAAGCCTTAAACCGAAGAAAACAGTCAAAGTCTTCTGATTTTACTGGGTCCAAACTTCGCAAAATCCACAATCTCACCCTTCTTGGCTTTCACCCCTTCCAGTTTACCACCTGCCGTCCTCAATTCAATGTGCATACTGTTACAAAGTCCAGAGGCTTTTTCATTGGGGCCGAGAAAGTCTTTTGAGAACTTCCATTTGCGGCCACTGAAAATCTTGGGCAGCAAAGCATTGTATAATGACTGAGACATGACGTCGTGATTCTCGCAGTATGCTCCCGTGATGTCCGTATCAAAACGGAGGGCTTGAGACTCCGGTGCCCATCTCGCTTTCAAAAGACCTCGGTGGCGATAGAGAATGGCTGCAGATTTGCCTTTTCGGTTGTCCACGACACCCCCCAAGCTCTTGTCGGAGACATGGAAAGGTTTACCATGTTCAATTGCCTTTTGGACAGCATCTAGCACCGTTTGGTTTGTAATACTTTTGCCACCGTAAACGACGACTGTGTTGTTGATCCCCTTGAAATCGTTGTACCTTTGAAGGCTGTTGGCGAGGGAGACAGTAAGAAGGTCTGTTGTCTCGATCTTGTCCATATCGATTCGGTTTACACTGCGTTCAAGTCGCTGCAGGACCCATGGGAAACGTTTCTTTTGCGTCTCTTCGGCCTTTTCAAGTTCGCTGGATCCCGAGAGATATGAGTTGCTCATTGAGTTTAATGATGGAGAAGATTTTAGGTCATCCTCATCCGGACCTCTCGTTAGCCGAGTAAATGGATCCGGGTCTTTAGTAAAGAGGCGCTCATGAGGCCAGAACCCCCTTTTGTAAATGTGAGGAGAGTTCTTGTAACCCTCGATAAGTCCAATTACAGCGGGTTTGCCATTTCCAATTAAGTGCTTCAGAGGGAGATCGTGGAGGTATGCATGCTTCGAGGCCCCAAGACTTTCAACGGTGTACAGATTTTCCAGCCGGTTTAGAAGCCCAAAGAAATCCTCCCACTCGCGTTGCGTGGGCTCTCTCTCGGTAGACTTGCCTCCCAGTGGGTCGCTGGGCGTTGCTGGGGATATGTGAATTCTCTGAGTCCGCTTAATATGGATGACGACTAGTTCCGGATTCTTTCTGGTGAATGTGTTGATGTCATCGACGACTTTCTGGATGGGAACGCAACTGGCACCCTGGACCCCAACAGCGTCGCCAACGTTCGTGTAGTGGCCGCAGTGCCAAGAAGGAGCATCTTGGGTGCCGCTCTTGGAGGTAAGGACCGGACGAATGTCGAGATAACGGACGCCGAGATTGAGTTGGTCAAGGATTGATCGCGTCTGGGTCAACACCATGTCGTCCAGTCCTAGCTCCGTACGCAAGTTGTTGTGAACATAGCTCGTGCCGGTGTCGTGGGAAGAAGGAAGAGTGATGTGCTTGAGAGGGAGGTTTCCAAGTGTGGCGCTGTGGAGTTGCATCCACCGTTGAGAATGTTCAGCCATCATCAGGAGCGGCCGTTGGACACAACGATGAGTAGATTGAACTAGGAGGGATTGGAATCTATGCAGGAGCGCACCATTCGCTTAAAATTATATCCTGTCCTCGTTGAGACCTTGATGGCGTGTCAGACGCTTATAGGCAACATACTTTGAATGCGTATCCCCGGAAGGTTCATGATCTTCCTGCGGGTATTCGATATTTGAGAACGCCACATGAGGGCAATTCCAACGATCTTCGTGCATAGGTATTTCTGTTCCACCACGGACCGACGCGAGAGCAAAATATTGCACTGAAAGGGTCATGCTATTCACTCTACGAACCAAGAGCGACAACAATCTTCTGAGAAGACACGCCCTGTTCTAAAAGATCAATTCCACTCTGGATCGCCTCTAAGCCTGAACCAACCACGTTCGCTTTCGGCACAGCCTTGAAACTTCCGCCCTTCAGAGCCTTCGGTACGAACTCAACAAACACTGTCTTGCACAAGTCAGAGTCGACAATGTCTGTTGCCAAAAAGGGCTTCATGTCCAAGCCATGCGGCGCCGTTGAAGGCGGCGCTCTGACGCAAGCCACGCAGCTGGACACACGTTCAGACGCGCCCAATACAATGCGTGCGCAGCTGCACATGGCAGCTTCCGTCCCACTAGCCTCGTAAACCCCAGCAAGTGTCTTTCCCTTGAGAGAGACGACAATGTCTTCTTCGGTTGAGGACGATTTGTAGTCAAACACCTTTGTTGCTCCGAGATTCTTGATATTCTCGTGATTCTTTGGAGAAGCCGTTGAAAAGACTTCATAGCCTGCCATCTTTGCAAGTTGGATCGCAACGCCCCCAACACTCGTCGCCCCTCCCCATACAAGAACCACTTGCCCCATGTGATGGGGTTCGACAGAGGGCAGCTGTAGGCCGAGCTCCGCCTTTCCGAAAAGCCCAAGGGCTGCCGTTGCGATGGCCAGGGGGAGCACAGCTGCCTGTTCAAAAGATAACTCTTCTGGAATCGCAGATACGCAATCCGAAGGGATCAAAGCATAAGCTTGAAAGGCGCTGTTCGCATTATCATCTGTGCGGAGGGAGGTTGCAAGTCCCAGTACCCGATCTCCAGGTTTGACGTGGGTAATATTTGAGCCCACCTCCTCAACCACTCCGGCCAGATCCATTCCGAGTATGGCCGGGTACGTCCTGGGGAATAAAGCGTTCTTCTGGATGGCGCCGTCAACGGGGTTGATCGCGACAGCCATGGTTCTGATCAGGACATCGTCAGCTGTTGGATGACGCAGCGCAGCCTCCCCTGTACGAAGATAGCTACTATGTTCTTCTATCGCCCAGGCTGCAATATTTGAAGGCATTGTGGTTCAATTTGTTGTGATCCGAACCCGTGAAATGGTGGAAACATGTGCAGAGATACAGCTACATATCATGTTAAAAAGGCGAGGCGATCAAAACCTTGGCCAACAAGGTCCCAATCATGATTTGCGCCGACGTCATAAATAGACACTGCCCAAGGATACATCTCCAAAAGCTGGGATGGAGACGGTCGGTGTGGGTAGTGAAACATGGAACCAACGCCGATCATGATGTCAAGCGCCCTGTCCAAATAAGAAAGCAGAGGAAACGCATTAGCCATTCAATCAACATACCAGAGCCCTGTTTGGTGCATGTAGATTTTTATCAATAGCTGATGAAACACATGTGAGCCAGCAGGTCCTCGCTTGCCCACTGCTCCGGCCTTGGGTGTGCAGGATTCACGCGGTTTCGACTCGCTCGTCGACCAAAACCTCGTCAAGTCCGGGTGCCGTCTCTCGCAAGAGCGCCTTGATACTGCCCGCAACATCTACAAAGTCCGAGCTGTCAAGCTGCTCCAGGCTCGGGCCCGCTGTCGCGTCGTCCGTGAAGGTGATGCGCCGTTGTGCCCAAAGGAAGGCGTGCTGCCCGACACGAACAGCTATTCTCGAGTCACCCGAACAACCCCGACTCAGGTATTGTAATCGTCCCTTTCTATTCTTCTGCGTTGACCCCCGGCTCCTGTGCTATCGCTGTCCACTAGATTGAAGGCTACTCGCCAACGCGAGGATATGAATGTGTGTTCGCAAGGTGCGGCCCGTTTGAGTCTCCGATACAGTCGCCCCTTCAGCAGATAATCAGTCTGCCAAATTGTATTTTGGTAACTCTGGGAGTTGGAATCGCTGCTGTTCTGGCAGGCTCTTCGCTCGGTGTTCGGCGTTGGCTATGGACAGCTCAGCTTCGACGGCAACGCGGTCACCTGAGCAGCCCAGGACGTCAAGTGCGCGGGACCAATAATACCGTACATGACGGACTCTCCGCAATTCGTCAGTCGGAAGGAGGCATTGGTACCCACCAAGAGCTACAGGTAGGCTCCTTTCTTCGGCATCGGGCTTGCAAGTTCAGCATTGCTATGCGAACCTTCAAGTCTGTTTGATCAGGTTGTAGATTGCGAGCTCGCGTGAAGGCTAAGAAGATGAGAAAGAGAGAAATATTAGAGACGTCCAAAGTGTTGCAGCTGAGGCGAGGCGCATCTAGAGACGGATTGAGTTGCAAGAACAGACTAGCTGATCACAGGCGATGTTTCTCCTGCTTTAAAAGAAGTGTAGAGACTGAGGACCTCTGAAAGTTCCATGGTCACGGGTATCGCTTCAGGGCGATCGAAGACCAGAGACACAACGCTAAAAAGCAACAGACAAGAGAAAGAATTCTCGTCAGAGACGGTTCAATGATGCGGGGGGGCAGCCGTATATCGGGTTTTTGCGACAGCTCATCGTAGTACGCGGCGCATGAGCTGCCGGCAGTAATGCACTTCCCGTTTCCCCGTGTACAAGAGAGGTTCCCAGCGGACTTCAATGATCTACCCGTGCCGCTACATTGCATTAACCTTTCCAAACCATAGGCGACGATCACTGAGACGAATTACGACCTGTGCACGCCAATCAAGCGGTGAGGGGCCTCGCTATCTGTACGGGGCCACACGACGACAGCAGTGAGACGGGTGCGGGAGCTAGTTGCATTGCATATGTTTTGATCTTCGAGCGGAGTAATAGCGACCATCTGATTGGGTGAACATGTCAACATGGGATGGCTGCTGCCATCTTGTGTTGCAGCACTCGGGATGAAAATGAATTAGGAAGTGAGCATCCCGAGGGCCGGGGCTTTCGTCCGGCCCGAGCCCCGATAGAATCGGGCGTCGGATTGGTTCCCCACCGATTACTCACGATTTCTCAACGGCAATCGACCCCTGATAGATGGTCTTGGAGTAAATGCGGCTGATACAACTTTATTTTGTGGTCGTTGACAATGAGTACATAGAGCAGCCATCACCGTTTAAATATTTCGTCCCAATCCGCTGTGCTAAGCTGTGTGTCTTGCTCAGAGGACTTCTCAGTGTCAGCGGCAAGATCAAAGTAAATCACGATGAAGTTCATTCTAGGCGGTGTCATTCCGTCTTCGCTGGGGTTCGGTTCCCTTGCAGCCATCCTCGTAAGTTCATTTGCCCCAACTTCACGGACCTTGCACTCACAATCTGGCACCCAAGCTTCTGGTGTATGGCGCGTCGGTAGTCGTATACAACCTCTTCTTCCACCCATTGCGTCGGTTCCCTGGCCCAAAGTTGTGGGCTGCCACGCCTCTCCCTGCGGCGCTCAGTGTTCTCCGCGGGCTCTCTCACGTTAAGATTCTTGAACTCCATAAGCGCTATGGCGATATTGTCCGAGTAGGGCCCAACGAACTAGCGTTTGCACACTCAGATGTGTGGAAGGATGTCTGCGGACATTTGAAGCGCGATCAGGAGGAAAATGGCAAGGATCCCAAGTACGGCAATGAAGACCTGGACAAAAGTCTGATCTCAGCTTCACGCGAACGACACGGGCCGTTGCGACGTTTGCTATCCCACGGATTCTCGGCTCGTGCCATGGCCGAGCAGCAACCACTCATCAACACCTATATCGATCTTTTCATGGAACGCCTCCGTGAGCACGGAGAGAATGGGTCGCGGCCTATCGATGCATCGAAATGGTTCGAATGGACAACATTTGATATCATTGGAGACTTGGCGTTTGGCGAATCTTTCGGCTGTCTGCGCACTTCTGCGTCTCATCCATGGGTTGAAAGCTTCTTCGACTCGATGAAAATCATCCCCGCTATCCAGGCAATCAGTGACTTGCCCTTCTTTTCGATCCTGGCACCTCTGTACTTCATGCTTTTTATCCCGAAGAACGTCGCTACCCAACGCCGAACGAGTCAGCAATTTGCCGAGGAAAGCTTGAAAAAGAGGCTTAGTCTGGGTACTGACCGGCCCGACTTCGTACAAGCGATGCTTAAAGGCGGCAAAGAGCATGTCAGTAATTACCATGGACTGAACCGTAATTCTCTCCCACTAACCCCATCAACGCAGACCTTGACGCCGATTGAATTGCGAGACAACAGCGTTCTTCTCACTACGGCCGGTTCTGAAACCACAGCCACAACACTCGCTGCAACGACCTACTTCCTTGCCACTCATCCTGAAGCACTTCAAAAGTTGAATGATGAGGTCCGGTCGGCTTTCAAGAGCGAAGATGAGATCGACGTCAATAGTGTCCAGAACCTGCCCTACATGCTCGCTGTTCTGAAGGAAGCTATGCGCGTCCATCCAGCTGTAGCCATTTCCCTGCCACGATCGACTCCTCGCAGTGGAGCGCAGGTCGCAGGAGAACATATTCCCGGAGGCGTGAGTTTTTTGCAGCTGATTTGCAATTTGATGCGGGCCATTTACTAACAAGTCGTAGACGACTTTGGGTATCTGGCAATACGCCCTCTATCACGACCCGACCAAGTTTCTTTACCCCGACTCCTTCATTCCTGAGCGATGGTTGGACGACAAACGCTTTGAAAATGACGCTAAACACATGCACCAACCTTTTTCATACGGTCCTCGAAACTGTCTGGGCATGAAGTAAGTGTTGCTAAGACAGCCACTTAGCCTGCTGGCTACCTTGATCCGTGCTTCGGTTTGCTGACTCTCTTCTTCTTTCTTTAGTCTTGCTTACGCTGAGATGCGGTTGATTCTTGCTCGCATTATTTGGAATTTTGACCTGGAGCTCGAGACTCAAAGCCGGGAATGGGCGGCGAATCAGAAGGTGTTCTTCTTTTGGGACAAGCCACCTTTGTGGACATACTTCAAGCCCAGACGGTCTTAGAACGACCAAACGCTCAAGTTGTCGAACCTTAAAAGGATATTGTATAGTACCTTATCTAACCTAGAATGTTTGACATTTTTCACACACTACTGTATCGCTAGCTAGTCGGCTGGGTTCGAGTTGACATAGAAGCACACGTGGATATATGTTTCATGAAATGAAGCCGGGGAAATTCGATTGAAGACGTAAAGTCATTTTACAATCGCCGGCTGTCTTCGGGAACATGCCATACTATCCGATTACAGCTCACGTCAGTGGTGGTACTCAAGAGTCGGCGCAATGCTTATTCGAGAGCACATATAGGTCTTAGGTTAAATGAAATCGATAGTTGCCAACACTTGTGTTCCAAGCCAATTCCGCGAAGTCCAATGGTTCTCGAAGGCCAGAAAACTATCAAGTGTTGCAATGAATGAACACACTGGAAGCTGCCTGGATATTGCTGTCGCAACGCGACGTCGCTCACTGAGGGATTTGTTTTTGTCTCCATTGCTGCCTCTGTCACTGAGAGTGTCCTTATCGGCACAACCAATGGATCGTTTCGAGCATACGCTGAAACTTATTTCAGTATAGGGGAAATCAAATCGCGTAGACGAAGGAAATGGTAGGTGATCTTTCATGTAATTCCTCCAAAATGCTTCCTGACAGTCCTGCAAAGTCGGATTATGATGATATGTATTAATCTAGTTACCAGACAGGTAAGGGCGTGCGTGTATACACGAGTACAAGTGGGTTCCTATGCTAAGGTACTGCCGATAGTTCTGTCAAATGTCTCGGGAATTCCTTCACAGTATGGCTGGGTTGTTCATCATCTCAATAACTCCAGCACCCGTCGAATTGGCGTCTCCAACCCGTCCTCCAGTTGTGAGCCCGATCCATCGTGAGTACACTCTCTCACCAGGAGTTGTTGAAATGAGTTTCTCCATGGAAAATGCGTATTTACCATTAAGCTGATTGTCGATCTCAATCTTCCAGTTTTCCACGGCTGATCCGGGTTCCAGTGGGACTGCAGTCCCAGGTCCCTGGGGACTAACTTTGACAGCCGAACAGGCAGAAACGACTGGCTTTCCATCTTCAGCGAGATAGACGCTGGATGTCACATTCAAAGACTCATCGAGGTGGTAGAAGAACACCAGTGAGTATCTGCCGACGTTCGAATGGCCCCAGTACCATTGATGCAGGTTATTTTGGAAACCTGCTGTACCCCAGTTCTGTATAGTTATGTTGTCAGAGCAAACCTCTCAACAAGGAGGCTTGGAGAATCACCTGATCATGATATCCAGAGCCAGAGAAAGAGAGATCAGTTCCGTTGATGGTTAAGTTGACGGTGGCGTGCGAATCTGGGATGGTATTGGCCCAGGAGAGATACGGGGCGAAGTTGAAGGAACCTCCAGGAGTGTTGAGCCCACATGCGACGTGAGCGGGAGCACGGGAGCGCATGGTGATCTTTCCCGATATACCAACTTGTGGCATGTCTAACGTGAGATGATAGACTCCCAGGTCAGAAGATCCAAACCAAGTCATCGCTCCATCATCCACAAAGCCTTGCGACCCATCACCGACAGTGCTCAGCTGAAGGTCTCCAACGGGAATAGGGGTGAAAGGAAATAATGTTCCGTTAGGCCAAAGAATCTGGAGTAGGACTGCGCTCGACTCGGGAAACCACCCCGGATAGAACTGCGCGACGAGGAGGGCATCTGCGTTATGAGACACGGCGTCAAAATACCACCACTGGTAAGCCGACCCATTGTTGACCGCGATGTGAGGTCCATCAAATGCTGAAAGGCCAATAATGCTGTCTGCTGCTGTAGTACCATTGAACTGCCCCGTAGGTATTACATATGTTTGAGGCTGTATGGAGGCAATGGCCAGTCCGCTCAGCATCGAAAGACACAGTGCAGTGGTTTTCATATTGGTAGGAATCTGAAATACGGGTAGAAAAGATTCAAGTTGAAACTGAAAGACGTTGGCGAAAGACGTTGATCGTGCTTTTGTCGAATGTGTTTAGCCTTGGATGGAACAAACTCAGCTGATGGAGATTTCACCGATTGCAAGCAAGTATTGGAATGTCTATGGGCTTTTATATGCTCGATGTAGCCGAAGTTCGGGTTCTCAAATCGGGTAAAGCCCACATGCGGACGAGCACGAACATCCGCAAAGCCGCTCGTTGACATGATATTACGAACCACGTCGTCTGCGACCTCTCAGCTCATTGGAGACACCCATGGTCGTATTATGGAGCTCGGGAAATCGATGTGGCTGAGCCCAAATCATGCTAGCTTATAGTATGGATGAATCGGAATGTCAGAGTTGTTCTTATTCGACGTGACCAGGGTGGGTTAGATTGCTTCGTACACCAATACCTCTCTTTCCCCAGTTGATGCATGAATCGGCCGAACTTCGTATTGAAGATCATCTGCTATATGCAATTCATGTGATGTACGAACTGACTACTCGGGAGAGAGGAGAAGTGTCCAACACGTGCGGCAACTGGCTATGTTCCATAAATCCGCACGCTCACTGCCGATGGAAACCCGATGTTTCCGGAGAGCGCAATGTATTTCTTGATACTCAAGGCCATTGAACTTCACTGTCAACCAATAAAGATGGCACGAAATCACGCTTCTTTTCCAACTCCTTTTTCTGGCGTTCACGCATGCTATGCCTTAACATTATGCAGCTTTTTGTTTCCCGTATTACAAGGCGGCTTCGCGCTGGTGCTTTGCGAAATGCTACCTCCACCAAGTCTAAACCACAGACTGCTTCACTTCATGTTCGCTGTCACCTAGCTGTGCGCAATTCCATTGCCAACAACCGGAGTCCGATGGTGATGAAATCTTGTCATAATAAGAGTGCGGCTTCTCAAAAAAAAAGTTGGTTGATTATTCGGCTAGCCAGAAAGCAGTAAATTTCGTCCGAAGCTCGGGTAATATTCTAGACGCATGACGATTCGGATTGGCCTTCCCGAAGATAGCTTGCTTCGCCGCAACGCAGCCTCTGTACAAGGATACTCAACTAAACAACAATGACTGACCTAAACCAGACTTCCTTTTCGAGAAGGTCGGGACATTTGCATGCTGATATAACGATTCCAGCAAATTTGTTACTGCGACCGCGAATAATTTCTATTTCGTCAGGACAACGCCCGCATTCACGGCTAACCATTGCCTCTCAGAGATTGCCTATTTTTCCTGTGCTAGAGTGACTACTTTTCCTGTGGTTGTGTACTCTACCTTACTGTCGTAGTTATCGTCGTTGCTGCTATCGTCGGCGTCGTCTTCGCTACCATCGTCGTTATCTTCGATAAGAGTAATTAAGTATACAGGAAAACTAGGCGGTCCCGACCCTTATCTGTAGACCTCTGTCAGCACATTGCTGTGCCACAAGGCAACATGGCACGCGTCACGGAACACGAAGTTCGGGAGCAAGGTCTCAGAAGTTCTTAATAAGAGCTGCGTGACCTGCACTGGTCTTTTTTGATTTGGCAACTGTTCTGCACCAACACAGACTTGAACCTAGTACATGTAGCGATGTCCTGTCCGTCGCTGAGCGACCAGTCTTTCGGACCCCGCGTCCATCCAGAATGTCGTTCCTTCGACTTTACACTTCAGTTTGAGGATATCCTTTTTGCCTGCATTCCGTCCGCTGTGTTTATCCTCCTCGCACCAACGCAAGTCGTCCATTTGCTTCGCCAGCCGACCGCCTTCGCAGTCCGTTCTTGGCTTCTGCTTGCCAAACTAGTATGTGTCTTCCACGTCTCGCGCTTGAGCGCCATTCCATCACCAACGTCACTTGCTTATTGTTTTCAAAGTTGGTCCTAGCCGCACTTCTGGCTTCGCATCTCGCCTTTCTAGCCCTGCGATCGCAAACCCCCAATTTCCAGACGTCTGCATCGGTTGCCGCCGATGTTTTGATTCTCATCGCCATCCTCACCATCGTTCCAATTTCTCTCCTGACTCATCAACGCTCGCCTCGACCATCAACTTTACTCAGCATATATCTTTCCGCGTCAACCATACTTGGTATCGCGCGTGTTCGAACAACATGGCTACTAGATCAACGAAGCCCTATTCCGGCCCTCGCCACTGCTGTTTTGGTGTTGACGATCGCGTTCCTCATTCTGGAGTCGATCGAATCGAAGAAAAGACAGTCAGAGCCCGAGATATCGTACAGCAAACTCCCAACTCCTGAACAGACCAGCGGCTTCTGGGCGCGGACTTGCTTTTGGTGGCTGGCGCATACCTTCTCACTTGGATACTCCAGAGTGCTTTCTCTCGTAGATTTGCCCAGCCTCGATATCGTTTTGGAAAGCCGCCATCTGCACCGCGATCTGTCTATAGCTTGGAACAGCAGTAAGTGCTATTAAAATTTAGCTGTCATCTGAACCGAAAGCTTCTAGAAACTTGCTAAGCCATGAACCCAGATGACCAGCAAAGAAAGAACAGTCTACTGCGAGCGTGCATCAAGAGTTATTTCTTGTCCTTTCTTTCTCCAGTCATACCGCGACTATGTCTCTCGGTGTTCACGTTCGCCCAGCCATTTCTCATCAACACCACTGTGAGCTTCGTCGGCCAAGAGAAGCCTGATGCCCACTTCGGTAAAGGGCTCATCGGCGCATGGGCTCTGGTTTACCTTGGCATTGCTGTCAGCAACTCGATATTCCAGTATCACAATCTGCGCTTCACAACGAGATTGCGCGGAGGACTGGTTGCACTCATTTATCAGCAGGCAATCAACACTCGAGAGGCGGACACGGGCGACATAACTGCGGTTGCCCTCATGGGCACTGACGTAGAGCGCATTCACATGTCAATGTCTGTATTTCACTTGCTCTGGAGCTCATTGCTTGATATCATTATCGCAAGCTGGCTTCTGGGGCTCCAGCTCTCACTTGCGTGCCTTGCTCCAATCATACTGGTTCTTGGTGAGTGAACAGAAACTTTCGGTTTTCAACCCAGCCATGCTGACAATTAGGGCTCAGTCTTCATTGCCGCGATGTCCAAGGTATCGGTGGCCACGAACACAGCTCAAAAGCACTGGATTGAAAAGATACAAGAGCGCCTTCGAGTGACCACGACAATGCTCAGTGAGATGAAAGCTGTGAAGATGCTAGGACTCACTCAAGTCATGTCGAACACGGTCCAGAATCACCGCACCGACGAGATCGAGACCTCGAAGTCTTTCAGGAAGCTGTTGGTAGCGACATTGTTGCTCTGTAAGATCCAAACACCCTTTGTCAGTAGTTGTCGCTAACCCGAAAGCTTAGCCCTCAGCCCGATCAATCTCGCCCCTATCGTGACCTTCGGTATCTACGTCATCATCTCCGTCTACTGGAAAAACGACACCCTGTTGCCGGCGCAGGCATTCACGTCCATTGCTTTAATATCTTTGCTGACTACACCGGTCGTCGCCTTCATTCAGATCCTGCCCATGGTCGTTCAATCGTTATCCTGCTTCGATCGCATCCAAGATTTCTGTAATTACAGCTCTCCAAAGAAGACCGAAGATCAGCCTGTCAACCCATCTTCGTCAAGTTCCCAGACAGCTTTACCAGCGAGGAAAGGGCCTAAAGAGCTACCACAGTCCAGCCCTTCCCCTCAAGAACCTATTTTGTCTTTCAGCGGTGAAAGCTTTGGTTGGAAGGAAGAGCAGAGTCTACTTCATGAAATCAACGTTCAAATCCAGCCCAACACTGTCACGGCCATTGTGGGGCCTGTTGGAAGCGGCAAGTCAAACCTCCTCAGCGCCATGCTGGGCAACATGATCAGAACGTCACCGATGATGAACAGATGTGGAGATGAAAGAGGCTGCAATGAAGAGATCGCATACTGCTCGCAAACTCCATGGCTAGAGAATGGAACAATTCGACAGAACATTCTCGGTGTCTCGGCCTACGAAGAAAAATGGTATGACACCGTTGCGCTTGCATGCGGGCTTGAATCCGATTTTCAAGCCTTGAAGATGGGCGACTTCACTCTTGTCGGTAGTCAAGGCGGCAACCTCAGTGGCGGCCAAAAGCAGCGCATTGTGAGTATTATTGACAAGCAAGGGATCTTCTCGCCTGCCACTGGCCATGCGCTGACATCTAGCATCTAGGCCTTGGCAAGGGCAATCTATGCTCGAAAGCGCATCATTATTCTGGACGATATCTTCAGTGGGATGGATGCACGCACTGCGCACCATGTCTCAACCTGTTTGATTGGACGTGACGGACTTTTACGGAGACAGCGCGCGTCCGTTATTATTGCAACTCACAGCCGTAGGTCGCTTTGTCCATGCAGTGCAGCATACTCTAACAGGCATCTAGACAGGATCATGGGCCTAGCCGATATCATAATCTCGCTGGACGGTGGCAGAGTGCAAGAAGTAGGCAGCCCCATGGACCTGGTGCAAGCTCAAGGCTACGTCAGCAAGCTCGGGCTCATGTTATCCCCTGACGAAGATGTTGCCAATGATTCTGCATCCTCTGTTGACCTTGAGGTTTCTGAGAAACACCAGGGAGAAACATCTGAAATGGAGAATCCTAGAGAACAGAAGCACATGGATATCAGACGGAAGAACGGCGAGAAGGCAGTTTACCTTTACTACTTGAAAAGTGCAGGCTGGAAGGCTATTGTCATGTACACGGCAGCTGTCACATCATGGTCTTTCTTTTCGGAATTCTCCAGTAAGTCTCTTTGAAGCAACACAGCTAGACACGAGGCACACATAGCTGACTCATTGCACTTAGCCGTTTGGGTCAAGTGGTGGTCCGAGTCAAATTCTTCTAATGCAAACCAAGACGTCGGATATTTCATGGGTATCTATGCCTTGTTCGGGGTTTTGGGAACACTTAGTTCCTCAATCGCCGCCTGGTTCGCATTCATCGACATCATATCTAACACAGCATTGAAATTGCATTCGGACCTTCTTCAGACTACTGTTTCGTAAGTCGGCCTTTTCACGATTTCCATGACTATGTATGCGGCTACTAATTTCGCGGGTACAGCGCAACATTTGCTTTCTTCTCCAAGACAGACAATGGAGAGATATTGAACAGGTATGGGTTCAGTCGGTAGATCGGACTTGACAGTACCTGACCTGTTCGTAGATTTAGTGAGGATATGCAGTTGCTGGACATGGACTTACCATCAAACTTGTTGAACTATACATCAAGTAAGGATCAGAGACGCCTTCCACAGAAGCTGTCAACTAACAATAGTTTCTCATAGCCGGCGTTACAATACTCGCTAAGGCTATCATCTTGGTCGTGTTCTCCCAGTATCTTGGAGCTACACTACCATTCCTCTGCGCCATACTCTACTTCCTGCAACGCTTCTATCTCCAGACATCGCGGCAAGTCCGTCTCCTCGGTATTGAAGCGAAAGCACCTCTTTACACCCACTTTTCCGAGTCGGTGGCCGGAGTGGCTACGATTCGGGCCTTTGGGTGGCAAGAAAAGTACCAAGAGCGCAATTACGAGCATGTTGACCAATCGCAGAGACCTAACTACACCCAGGGCTGTATCCAGGCGTGGCTCACTTTTGTTCTCAACCTGATCGTAGCCATCCTAGCAGTGATTCTGGTTGTTATTGTCGTAACGTGGCACCACAAGTTTAGCGCTGGAAGCGTCGGTGTCAGCCTCGTTATGATCATTGGCTTCAGCGAGGTGTTGGCTCGTCTCATCCAAAGCTGGACAAAGCTGGAGTCCAGCATCGGTGCGGTCGCTAGAGTGAGACGATTCGTCTCGGACACTGAAACTGAGTCGGCGGCTGGAAGATGGACACCGCCAGTGAACTGGCCGCAAACCGGAGCTGTGACGTTTTCGGACGTTGTGGCGTCTTACGGGTAAGAACTACTTGTGACCTCTTGGCTCGATTTGATGGAATGGTACAGCTAACCCCTTGGTAGGTTTGACGCTTCACCTATTCTCAAGAAACTATCGCTAGCTATCGGAGGCGGCCAGCATGTAGCCATTTGCGGCCGGTCTGGAAGTGGTAAAACCTCATTGATCATGACTTTGCTGCAAATGACAGACATGAAAGAAGGAAGGATCGACATTGACGGGGTTAATGTCTCGACCCTGCTGCAATCCGAGCTCCGCGCATCCATCAACGTCATTCCCCAGGATCCTTTCTTGATGCCTGGGACTATTCGCTTCAACCTCAACCCTTACGGAAATAGTTCAGATGACGACAGGCTCGTTGAAGTACTTGGAAGAGTTGGCGTTTGGTCACTCGTGCAAGACCAGGGTGGTTTGGACGCAGAAATGAACGTCAACGCGTGGTCAGCTGGCCAGAAGCAACTTCTCTGCTTGGCCAGAGCCATGCTACGACAATCAAAAATTTTGATATTGGATGAGGCAATGAGCAGGTAAGTGGTCTGACGAGAAAGTGTTATCGTGCAGTTACTGACATTTCCTCAAGTGTGGACAGTGAGACAGAGGCAATAATGCAGGATATCGTTGATTCTGACTTCAGAGACTGCACAGTTCTTGCCGTAATGCACAGACTCAAGCACGTCACCCACTACGACAAGGTTGCCCTGTTGGGAGATGGAAAACTTCTCGAGTTTGATACCCCGGAATCTCTTATCTCTGGAGAGACACAGTTCGCCGAGATGTTCAAGATGAAAGCAAACTAACATGGTATCGGTTGACTTCGGCTCTTTCTTTATGGCTGGACTCTCATTTGCTGCACCGAATTGAATC
The DNA here is from genome assembly GCA_025327135.1 of Colletotrichum sp. SAR 10_71. Taxonomy (NCBI): domain Eukaryota; kingdom Fungi; phylum Ascomycota; class Sordariomycetes; order Glomerellales; family Glomerellaceae; genus Colletotrichum; species Colletotrichum sp. SAR 10_71. The sequence goes on from JAKMWS010000064.1 coordinate 27,679, forward strand.
ATCTATTCCGCGGAGTCTAGTTTGTTGTGAATAAACACTGCCTAGAATGAGCAAAAGGATTGGACTATTCCTACGTCGGCCAGTGATCCGGATCAAACCTTAGCCTCCCGTGTTTCGTAGTGCTCCTGCTCAACCACTGGTACATCTTCTGCGAGGCGGCGACTTCCTACCTCCCTCCTGCTTAAATAAAGTATGAGGAGAATCATGAGTAGTTGCGCAACGGTCGTGCCTAGACTACTGCGGAACCCAAGTATCCATCGCGGGGCACCTGTCGCTGGGAAAAGCGCGACTTGTGCTCCAGCCATGATACCCTGCCCTATTGCGTTCATGCTTGCTGTTACTACTGCGCGCTCCTCTGCATCATTTGACATGATGGTGGTGGCCCAGCCCATCCCCATGGGAGACAGTGCTGTGTACAAACGTTAGAGTCTCGCGGCGGAACGATGTTGAGGAAGAACTTACGAGCAATAAACCCTTGCAGCATGAAGGCGGCTAGCCTACCTCTCTCGCCCACGTCCCAAACGTTAAGTAGGATCATTCCAACGAACACGGGGATTGTTGTTACGAAGGCGGGAATCCAAAACTCGCCGAGTCGGTCCGCTGCTACTCCAGCAATGAGGGCAGCAACTATCATGATTGCAGACGTGATTGTCGGCAGGGTGTTGACCTGAACGATGGAGTAGAGCTTTGGGCTGTTCGCACGGAGATAGAGCGAAAACGGCTGTCCTCCAGGAACGAAGTTCATGTCAAACAGGGTCCACAAGGTGACGAACGCATAGAAATGCCACCGGCCAAGCACCCGCTTGAAAATGCTTGCTGATAGCTGGAGCTGAGGTGGGGTACTTGAGCCTTCTACTCGCTTCTGTGCAATCTTGAAGTCGGCGTCCGTAAGAGTGAAGGGCTTCTTGCGAGATGGAACATCGGGGAAGATGACGAAACCACTGTGAGAGATCAGTACATGAGATAGCAGCCAAAGTCAGATGCTGCTCTTACAAGAATGCGATTCCGAGGGTAATAATGCCGTCGATAATAAAAAGCCACCTATGTTGGTCGTTAGCATGAGTATGTCATCTGCAGAAGAAACACTCTGGTTGCATACCTCCACCCTGACATCCCATGCACTCCGCTGAGGTTTGTATACGCAGCTGCCTGCAGATAGCCGGCAAACATCGTTCCCAATGGCGACGAAATGAAGAATAGGGCGATTCTTCGTGCCACTTCAGTTTTCTTGTACCACGAACCAATCACGTAGATCGTCCCAGTGAAGGAGCAGCATTCGAAGAGTCCAACGAAGAAGCGTAGAGCATATATGGCCTCGACATTCTTGACAAACGCTAAACCCAGCGTCGCGAGTCCCCAACCAAGCTCAAGCGAAGGAAGTACGAGATTTGCGGGATATTTTGTGAGGAAATAACAAGCCGGAATCATAGCGCCGCAGTAAGATGCCCAGAAGGTCGCAGTGATGTAGTTCAGCTCGTTGCCCCACATCCCAATTTCTTCCCTCATCCCACTGGTGATCAAAAGTCAGAGAGTTTTCATACCGATGAAGCATTGGTATGAGCTTACCTCACGTAGGCATTAGTTAGAGATTGCTGATCCAGATACTTGGTGAAGAACGATAGACAGCCGAATATGAGGATCGATAGGTCCAACTTCAATACCACTAGCTTTTCCTCGCTTGGCATGTCGGACGGGTACCATCCGATCAGACTCATAAAGCGAATCCATAGATTCTCCTTCAATGGTCTGGATAAGTCAGAGTCACTGCCTCCAGAGCGTTCGGCGATAGACTCTGAGCCATTTGCCGCACGCTGTTCATCGTAAATCGCCATGGTCACTTTGCAGCTTCTTTGTGAGGATCGAAAGACGGCAGGATAAGTCCTACTCGACTAAGCACAAGATTTCGCGAATTTCTTATGTATCGCTGTATATGTCCATGTTGTAGGGCCCTGTGATCACGCAAACACGTCGCAGTATGACAGTAGCCGGAACCGCACCGGCATACGGACTATGCTACTCCGCAGGTATTCCATTGGTATGCAGCGAGCTTTCAAGTCGACCAATACCATGACCCGACAACGATCGATGTCGGGCACTTTCCGACGACTCTCACTGAAAGATCGAATTCATCCATCCACTTCGCTGTCACTTGCAACCAAACATGACCCCGGCATACAAGCAAGACCTCCGAAGTCGCGTGGCAACAGGGATTAGACGCGACTAGGGCTATGATGCGAGATTCTCCATCATGACGTTAGGCTAGGCATATCCAGCTTGCAAAATACCACCGATTGTGAGCAGGATAACAGAACTGGAATGTTTGAGTGAAAGATGGGAAATATATTTTCCATGCAAATGTTTGCGTATGGAAACATTCAGTATAACTGTGCTGAATTTGCTCAAAACTTTGACCCGGTGCCGAAGCTCTCAGAAAACGATGTCGCCCACCTTATCAGATTTGGTGCCATGTCGCAATTAGAATATGTAATCACGTCATTTAAGAAGGAATACTTCAGCCAGATATCGGTATCCTTGCTGTCAGATGACAATCTACCTTAGTAGAAGTTGCCTTTCTTGCCCCAAAACAATAGTTGACTTGCCTCAGGACATCAGCCCGTTCTTGGAAAGCCATCTGCGTCAGCATGGTGATGTAGGGAAGAAATCTTAACAGTAGCTATAACAACGACAATAATAACTACTAATACTTCTACTACTACTACGACGACGATGACGACGACGACGATATAAGCGATAATGATAAAGTAGTCGGTATATTATAAGGAAAATAGGCGGCATCATCTTTATATGCTGCACATTGAAATCCTTTCTAAAGATTAACATACTCCATATGGCTAGAATATAAGACCCAGATAGCAAAGCTTGAAGCCTGAGCCTGCTGCAATGACGTTAGCCACAAAGACCATGCTTAATCTTCTGTGGGATCCCTTGAATCTTGATTCGAGACTATCCAAGAAGGTCCAAGGTTTTGCCTTGCTTCGCAGACTCCACGGCCGTGTCGATGATGCGCTGGGCGGTGAAACAGAGCACGGGATCTAGCGGCCCGGTGACCGGCATGCCGTTCTTCTTGCAGTGGAAAACATACTCAATCGGATTGCGGTATGGACTTTGCAAGACGTCAGCAGGGATGTTGGTGACCTCGCGCCGGTCCTTGGTCTGGACGCCCACGTGGGGATCATAGTCATAGCTCGAAATCGTGCCCTCGGTACCGACCACAACGAACCCGCACCTGGGCTGTGGCTGGATGGTCCAAGGGTCTGTGAAGGTGCCCCAGCGGGTCTCAAACTTCGACAGCCCTGTGGTGTACTGGCAAATGGTGATAGAGTGCTCGTCGACCTCGATACCCTCGCCAGCGGACGTCACCGTGGTCACCTTCAGGGGCGCACGTCCGTCCATGAACCACGTCCCCAGGGTCGCCCCGTACCCGAGATAGTCCAGTAGCGACCCGCCTCCGGACTCCTTCTTGTACCACCAGGAGTCCGACTTCTTCCGCTGCACCTCATTATCAGAGACCTCAACCTTGTCGGCGAGGTGGTAGAGTGGACCGCGGTTCCCGCCGTAGTAGTGTACTTGGGTGACCTGTCCAATCGTCCCCTCGTCAATCAGCCGTTTCGTCGTGACGTGGGCCGGGAACCATCTTGAAGGCCAGTTGATCGCAAGTCGCGTTCCGGCAGCGTCTCTGGCATCCAGCATCCGCCTCGCGTCTCGAATATTAGCCGCGAACGGCTTCTCCATCAAGACATCCACCCCGAAGCTGCAGCACGCCTCGTAGGCAACGGCGTGATCCGCGGTCGCTGGGCAGAGGACGACGAGGTCGGGCTTGGTCTGGCGAATGCACTCCCCCACGTCAGTAAAAACTAGCTCCGGCGCGATACCAAAAGCCGCGACCGCGGTCTTCGTCCGATCCGCCTGGCGATCGCAAACGCCCACGATGTTGACATCGGGATGGTCAAATGCGTTTCGCAAAAGATCGCCCATGTGCATGTGATCGAAATTAATGCCAATTACTCTCCAGCGCGCCATCGTGAAGCCTTACGATCTGGGTTTTCTGAGGCATTCTATACAGCAAGTAGAAACTAGAGCAAACAAGACAGAGCTGTAGAACGGAATATGTCATCTTTCAGCTGACGTGTACAGTGCGTAAACCAGCCTCTTGGAATTAGCACAGTAGCCTGATATGTATCTCGATAGCTCAGAAGTAATGGCAAGCATAAGCACAAAGATGACGACGTCGCATCTAACAAATCTCCTGGTGATCATATCAGCTTTGATAAAAGGGATGGATACCGGAAACCTTTATTCAGTAGAACATTTACAGCATACGATAGCTGTCTCGCCAAATATTGACGAAATAAATGATCTAAATGTGAGAATTATATGGTTAAAAAAACGTTGAACAATGCTCCTGACATATTATTTTGGGGTGTCTCGGGAGGACAAGTTGAGCCAGCTGTTTGGCCTGGCATTTGATAGCCAAAATCCGGCATCCTGGCCAAGAGCGGAAAACGCTATCAACCCTACAAGTGAACTTCTACCGACTTGACTTCAGTTTCACCTTGCCGATGGTACCTAATACGAAATGGTTAAAATTAAGCCTGGCTCTGACGGAATGTGGCTCTTTCGGCTTGCCATCAGGTCGATAGAAGCCAACCGAGATTGACATCGAGATTAATCTGGTAGGGCCAATAGCGATGGCGCAGACTTATCTTAATTGCAGACAGAGCTCGATTTAGTCCGGGACCTGAGCAACGTCTATGGCAAACCTTCATGGCACCATCTGTCACGGTGTGAGATCGTCGTATGGCTTCAGCGACGTATTAGAGTCTCGGTGTTTACAAGCTTTTAGTCTATCGCCGAAGTTTACCCCATCTCAAAGCTTTCTTGGCATACATCCAGACGGGACTTCATATTCCCGTGCAAACCCCAATGTTGGCGGAGAGTCCGCTGACAAGGGGCTTACTCGAATGGAGTCAGTGGCATTGGCATTCGCCGTGCTGAGCCAGTCACGGCGCCCGGGTACACTTCGGCCGGCGTATTTGTGGAGCCCCGTGGGCTCCGGCAGTGCTCCGACAGGGTTCCGGAGGTTGCGAGTTTAGCCTAAATACCCGAAAGGCACTCTCTTGGAGTAAACTGCGGCGCCTTTTTGCTGACGCATGACCCCCGACTCCCGCAATTCCGTCTCATTTTCCGACGCTACTCCGAATCAGGAGCGTGCCACGGTGCCGGAGCCGTCAGATGAGATTCAGATTCTTGGATCCTGTGATCAATTGAAAGGAACTCTCTGATTCAAGAAGTCGGTTAGGACGCTGGACTTCTACTTCAGTTTCTTTGGATCCGGTTGAAGTCATCAGAGTACCTCTTATCACCAGTCCAAGATCAACCCCGCGTTGCCCGGTACCTGTGCCCCCCGAATTCGCCATGGCCACCGACAACGTTCCACTTGATGTGGAAGGCTTGATAAGCCAACTCACACTGGAGGAAAAGATTGACTTGCTTGCCGGCCAAGGGTCATTCAGGACAACGGGTCTCCCTCATCGCGGAATTCCAGCCTTGATAGTGAGTTGCGGCATCATCTAGAGCGGGGGATTAACTGTCTTACCATAATCCAGACATCGGACGGTCCTCATGGAATTCGAGGTCGCCGCGCTTTTCATCGGGTGAGTACTCCGAAGCAAAGTGATTGCAAGTGAAGCGTGCAGATGGTGGACTACACACAATATTCGAACTGGGCTAAGTGACTCCAGAACCCGAGTCCCATGTTGCCCTCCGCAACCGGCATGGGGGCGACCTTCAACAAAGAGCTGCTTCACAAAGTCGGAAACCTCTTGGGTGAAGAAGCCAGGGCTCGAGGTGTACACGTTCTTCTAGCACCTACAATCTGTCTGCAAAGATCTCCACTGTTTGGCCGTGGCTTCGAAGCCTTCGCGGAAGACCCTTATCTGAGCGGCATTTTGGGAGCAGCGTATATCAACGGCGTTCAGGAGCGCGGAGTCGCGACGAGCGTGAAGCACTACGCCGCCCACGATCAATCCGACAACTCCATCGAGGACAACGTCTGCATGACGCAGCGTACGCTACGAGAGGTCCACATGATGCCTTTCCAGCTGGTCATGCGGGACTCGGACCCCTGGACATTTATGACCTCCTACAACAAAATCAACGGGATCCATGTCAGCGAAGACCCCTTACTCATGAAGCAGATTTTGAGGGATGAATGGGGCTTCAAGGGGTTGGTGATGAGTGATTGGTTCGGCACGTACAGCACCTCGGAAGCCATCAACGCGGGCCTTGATCTGGAGATGCCTGGGCCCACGCAGTGGAGAGGGAAGTGCCTCAGTCTGGCTGTCAACAGTCGTAAGGTGATGCGTACGACGGTCGACGAGTGTGTCAGAAACGTACTGAATCTCACCAACAAGGTCATGGATACGAAACCTGAAAGTTACTTCTCTGCTTCAAATACGCCGGAGCAGCAGGCCTTGATTCGGAAGTTGGTTTCCGAGAGTATTGTGCTTTTGAAGAACGATCGAGGGGTGCTACCCATCAAGGCTTCAGAAAAGAAAAACATTGCGCTCATCGGAGATCACGTCAAGAACCCCGCCTTGAGCGGAGGTGGGAGTGCTGAGGTCGAGCCTTATTATTCCGTCACGCCGTACGACGCCATCATAGAGGAGGCAGGGAAAGAGAACGTTGCGTACGCTCTTGGTTGCCATTGTAAGTCATGACCTGGCGATTTCGCATAAAGATTGCCCACTGACCCCTCCTTAGCCTTCAGATTCAGCCCCCTTCTGAAAAACCTCAAACCCCTGAATGCCGAGGGCTTCGGGTGGTCAGTCGAGGTCTTTGGAGAGAACCCGGATGAGAACCCCAACGCCGAGGTTCTGCTTTCTGCGACAGCAGAGAAAGAACTAATCGACGTCCCCGAGAGCTTTCATGCGACCTTGCCGAAGAAATTCTACGCCAGGGCCCGAGCGGTGTACACACCAGAAATCACCGGCCCCTTCCGCTTTGGCTTCAGCACATCAGGAAAGGGCAAAGTGAGGCTCGACGGCAAGGAGACCATTGATCTGTGGACGGAACAGCCACCCAAAACTGGTCCCACGCCATGCTTCAACAGGCTTTCGATGGAGAAGTTCTGTGACACAACGCTTACTGAGGGTAAAGCCATCAACATCGAGGTCATACAGGTGAACGAGGACTTGGCTGGTGGTGTCGGTACAGCTCTCACCCTCGCCGGCCGCGTGGGTGGCTTCGAAATCATCGACGAGGACCTTGCTATTAAAGAGGCAGCCGACCTGGCGAAGAGCGTTGATGTTCCGATCGTCGTCACGGGTCTTTCATCCGACTTTGAGTACGAGGGTGCTGATCGTAAGCATCTGAGGTTGCCTGGCCGTGTGGACGACTTGATCCAGGCAGTTCTTGCAGCAAACCCCAACGCAGTGAGTAGATTTCCCGACCCTCACAAGACGTCATGAATAACAAAACTTCAGATCATCGTTACGCAATCTGGCTGCCCTATCGAGATGCCATGGGAGTCACAAGCTGCCACACTGGTCCATGCATGGTTCGGTGGACAAGAAACCGGCCACGGGCTCGCAGACGTCCTGTTTGGCAAGGCGAACCCGTCCGGTAGACTTTCGCAAACGTTCCCGAAGTCCGTCAAGCACACACCCGCGTACCTCAACTTCTCAAAGACGGACTACGACATCGTTTACGGCGAGGGCGTCTTCATCGGCCACCGGTACTACGAAGTCGTCGACCGCGATCCGCTCTTTTATTTCGGACACGGTCTCTCGTACTCGAAGTTTCAGTACTCCAAGCTTCAAGTCCCTAGCACGTTTGAGGCGTCTGCCGGACACAAGATGACGATCTCTGTGGATGTCACGAACAAAGGCCCTTACGATGGTGATGAGGTTGTTCAGATCTACATCCATGATCCCGAGAGCACCCTCCAGCGTCCCGTTCGGGAACTCAAGGCTTTCACGAAAGTGCATCTGGCCGCGGACGAGACAAAGACCGTCGAACTTGTGCTTGACAAGTATTCGCTTTCATACTGGTCTCAAGAGCGGTCGAAGTGGCTGGCAGAGGCTGGAGAATATGTAGTAATTGTTGCGTCCAGCTCAAACCCGAAGGACGAGATTCAACGAGCCAGTTTCCATCTGCCAGAGACCTTCTTCTGGGAGGGTGTTTAGGGTAGCTCTTCATGTGTTTATGAGCCCACCGGCTTCCCTGACTTGAGTGTCCAGACAAACGTCACTTCACAATACAATTAGAGCCTTTTCCCCCTGCTCATGATGACCTCCTACGTGTGCCGACTCCGAGTGAATGAAGCAGATGGCACCCAAAATCTCCGGGTCGAAATACCGATGGCGTGCTCGAAGTTAGCCGACGGCGGCGATAAGCTGTACTGATCGGACGATTACATGCAGGATGCGATTTCGACATCTCTCCTCACTCACGCGTGATCACCTACTTACATAACCAGCACGACTTCCTGAACATATTATCGTTCACATTCCAACTTACGATGTAGAAATGTGCTGAGTTTATGAGAATCACACAGTTTACAAGCATCACATCAAATCACTCTTCAAAATGTCCGCAACATCAGTCCGCGAGGGCGGCCCTACCCTCAAAGGCCCTTTCGACTTCCCCTCCTCCCCGCTATCCAAAGCATCCCGCCAGCCCCTCCTCCTCGGCCTCTTCCTCAACCTCCAAGACATCAAGATCTCAACCCACCCAACCAGCAACACCTGGACCTTCGACTACAACCTCGACCTCGTCCGCAAGGCCGAAGCCCTCGGCTTCGAGCTCGCCTTCAGCCGCACGCAGTGGCTGCCCAAGGGCGGCTACGACGGCGAGGCCTCGCTCGACGCCTTCGTCGCCCTCGGCGCCATGGCCGCCGTCACGCGCTCCATCCTGCTCATCTCCACGATGCACGTGCTCTACGGCCCGCTGCACCCGCTGCACATTGCAAAGTACGGCGCCACGCTCGACCACGTCGCCAAGGGCCGCTGGGGCATCAACGTCGTGACGGGCCACCGCGCGGTTGAGCACGAGATGTTTGGGCGCCAGCGCATCGAGCACGACAAGCGGTACGAGATGGCCGGGGAGCTGTTCGACGTCGTGAACAGTCTGTGGGGCGAGACGGAGAATCTGTCGTACAAGGGCAGGGTGTCGCCGTGGCAGCTGGAGAATGCGTGGATCACGCCCAAGCCGGAGTTTGGCAGGCCGATTCTGATCAATGCCACGGGGTCTCCTGCCGGGATTGAGTTTGCGGCGCAGTATTCTGATCTGATCTTCATCACGTCGCCTGGGACAGCAAATATCGAAAGCGCACTGGAGACGCTGCCGGCTCATATTGCCACGATCAGGGAGGCTGTCAAGTCTAAAGGACGCGAGGTCAAGATCCTCATCAACCCCATCATTGTGTCTCGAGATACACCCGAAGAGGCATGGGCGTACGCCAGGAGCATTGCTGAGGGCACGAAGGTGCAGACTGGAACGAAGAAGTTTGGCACCGCGAATGGAAACTATGACAGCGATGCTCACGCCTGGCGAGGACGCAAAGGTGAGCAGGAGAAGCAGGGTCTAAACATCGGAGGAAACATTGAGATTATCGGATCCCCGGAGCAGGTTATAGAACAGCTCGAGGCATTGCATAAGATTGGGATTGACGGTGTTGTCGCGAATTTCTACGATTTTGCGCCAGATCTGGAGTACTTCGGGCAGAAGATACTACCCCTGGCGAAGAAGGCAGGATTGCGGGTTGACTGAATAAGATCAAGCCAGTCCTTGCTATTTCACCCGCTCTCAGAAACGCGGATCACTCAATATAGCTTTTGTGAAGAGAGCAGAATTGTAAGGATAAAGCCTTTGAATGATCCCTGATTAGCCCATTGACCAGGACTGCCTCCAGTAATCGTAGAAACCCTGGCTCGAGTTTCAATCTGCTTCCGAGAGCATTTATAACCTCAGCGTCCAGAAGAAAGGAGAGTGACGATCTTGAACATCAGTATATATAGTCCATACTGGCCTTCCCGGCCCGGGATATCGGGATCCGCAGCCATCCGCCGGGAACCTCCAAATCGAGCAATTGCTGCGTTTCATTGTAATGCAGACCACATCCGCGAACCTCTCGCGACCCAAGCAGCTGGCAGAACAAAGTCCAGTCCGAATCCCTCGCAAAGCGCCACGCCGCCACACGCAGAAGCATCGTCCCAATAGCGCGGGCGATCCCCCCGGCCCCATCTGCGTCATGTGGCTTGTTTGACAGACCGATCACACTTAGATCTTGACATGTTCAGAGTAGATCCCGCCCTTAGGCTCCTCTCTCTCGGTCGAGTCAGGTATTAAGAACCTTTTCGTCCGCACTGCAGCACGAGAGACAGACGCAGTATATTCAGGCCAGAATTCCAGGAAAGTGCTTCTCTGCCAAGTCTAGACCAACTGATGTCCTGATGATAAGCTTTTTCGAGAATCTGTCTCTGTCGAAACCAAACGCCTGCGGGAGTGAAGTGAGACAACACGCTGTGATGCGGCGATAGCAGTGGGGAAGGGAAGGGGAGCAGCCGGTCTTCCGTCCCTCGCGAAAGCGTAAACAAAATGCCAAGACCGAATTTGACGACATGCCTAGGTTGGAAGCGGAAAGCCCTCCAAGGGCCTTGTTTCGGCGTTTGCTTCTACAAAACGGAGCACCGGCGATTGCTTTGCTTCCCTCGCTTCTCGTGTCATTGGTTGGGCGAGTCGGCGGCCCATTTGCGGGAGGGTGGGTGGTCCTGGACCAAATCGCCGGATCCGGAAGACACGACGCACAACTCCGGGCGAGACATCTACCGAACGCGTGCGATGCGATCCAGGACGCTCCTTTGTAGCGCCAACTCTATCCAACGCCTTGCCCTTGCCTTTGCGGTCTGATATTACCCTTTGAGCGTGCCCCCTTCCTTACTCCTGCCAAGGGGTCTTTTCCTCTCTCTCTTCTTGCTCCTTCCAATTTTCTTCCCTGGGTGTGTTGATATTTTCTTCGGACCTTCCAACGGCTACGAGGCCACAAACTCGCTGAAGACGGGCCACACACTCATACGACAGCAACATCTCGTGAGAGCCCCGTCACCCGAACGACGGGAACCACCACTCCCCAATGCCTTGCGCACGTCGGAGGTAGACACTTCACACGCCGCCGCCGCCGCCGTCGCCCACGCCAATGTTGATCTGGAACGGCACGGGGCCGGTGAAGGACATGGAGGCGAACAGCACCGACGACGCTTCGTCAGCGGCACCATGGGAGGGCACGCTGCCGCCCGGCTCGCTCGACAGCCGCTCCGACATGATCCTCGCGATCGGGATCGTCATGACCGTCGTCGCGGCCGTCTTCGTCGCGCTGCGGGTGTATGTGCGGGCGTTCATGATTAGGAAATGGGGGGCGGACGATACCCTGCTCGCGTCTGCTTTTGTAAGTGGGATAAGATTCGGAGGAAGGGGAGAAGGAAGTTGTTAACGTATGAGTGGAATGGGTAGATTGCCGTGGTTTTACACAACTCCATGTTGTGCGTAGGTAAGAGACTGTTACCAATCTCCCGTTTGCTGTGGGCATTTCGACTAACACCGCAACATCAGCTACAAGATTCGGACTCGGGAAACACGTATGGATGAACACCATCAAGAACCTGATCAAAGGCCAAAAGGTACTTACCTCAAACAAAACCCGTCCAGCAATATCTCCAAGAAAGCATCTAACCCTCGTCAGATATCTCTCTTCGTCATCATCGTATACCAAGTCGCCTTCGTCACCATCAAAATCGCCTTCCTCTTCCAATACCGCCGCGTCTTCCCGTACTCAAAAGTCGAGCTCCTGTGCAACATTGGCATCTGCTTCCTCGCCCTCTTCGGGATCCAGCTCCTGGTCTGCGCCGGCGTCAGCTTCGACCTCATCTACAGATACACCTTCTTCGACACGCCGATCAACGTCATGAGCTGGTGGATGGCCAACGCCTCGATACACCTCATCACCAACGTCCTCATCTTCATCATCCCGATCCCCTTTCTGGGCCGTCTGCAAATGACGAGGACCCAGAAGCTCGCCCTTATCGCCAGCTTCGCGCTCGGCCTCCTGTGAGATCCCCACTTATTCCGCTGTATATATGAAAGGAGGAAGGACTAACGCATCAACCCCAAAAGCACCTGCGCCATCTCCATCATCCGAATCGCGACCATCCCCAAATCCTACCTATCCATGGACCAGACCTACAACCAAACCCCTACAATAATCTGGTCCATCACCGAGCTCTCCGTCGCGATAATCTGCTGCTGTATCCCCACCCTGCGGCCCCTCTCCCACCCGTCCCACTACTCCGCCAACACCACCGGCCCCCGCGAGTCCTTCATGAACCCCTTCCCGGCCCCTTCCGGCGCCGGCGCCCCGCGCATCAGCACCGCCAACACCGCCGACCGCGGCTCCTCCTCCATCAGCGGCGAATCCGACGTCGTCGTCATCCGCAAACCGCGCTCTAGCTTCTGGCACCGCAGCCGCAAACAAAGCGACAACTCGACCCTTAATGGCGACGTGGACGAGATCGAACCGGTGCCCGTGCTCGCGACAGTGATGCGCACGCCGACGATACCGGTGACGCTCGTCACGACGGACCCATCGTCGCCGGCAAGGGTGGAGATGCCAGTGCTGGAGATCAATGGGCTGCGGCGGCCGAGCGAGGCGACGGTCAGCAGCGGTGGCGGCGCGGCCGTATCGCGGCGGACGAGGAGTATGCGGAGCAGTATCGTCAGCGACGGAAGCCTAGGCGGTTTCGGCAGGGGACTAGGGAGGAATCTGAGTCTGAGGAGGCATATGAGTGTCGCGCTGACGGAAAGAGATTCGGATGACGATGTGTATTATTTTGGGGTTAGTGAGGAGGAGGTTGATCTGGAGTGCCCGACGCCGCTTAGTCCGCCACCGAAGAGTAGGCAGTCTATGTCGGAGAGTCGATGATGTTATTCTTATATCTTGTATTACTACCAAACATTTCACGAGCGGGGAATAGAGCGAAATGAATGCTTCGTCTTGAGTCGAAGTTATGAGTGCTGTCAGTTTTGATATAGCAGGCTTTCACCGTCAGGCGTAGATGTCGTTGCCATCATCTTGACAGCAGCCGATTTGGTCAGACATGATGATGAGTACGATTCACACGTTAAATTGATGACCTCAGCTCACCTCCAGTCTTTGGTTGTTCTCGCATTGACAGAAAGAGGCGCACTCGAGCCTACGCGTACGATGACTGTTCAGTGAGTATTTCATGGCCTACAGAGCTCCTGTCATCATCAATGATTGGGCGACCTCTAACCCGGCTTCGCTGAGACCACCCGTCGTTGACCAAGCCCTCTAAGCAGATGCTTCAGGTCTTACTTGGGGGGAGATGGATGTTAACACGACGGAATCGGCCATCTGGATAAGTCGCAACACGGTGGTCGAGCGCCTTCCCATTCCTAATGATGGCTGGTTCCGAAGATCATGCCGGCAGGACTCTCTGAGCCGTTTCGAGATTTCTGATGGGCCCAGTGAGAACATCGGCCTTTCTCGTGGTCCAAGAGTGAGCCTCCAGCCCAAACTCATCCTCGAGAATATGACCCGCATCGAAGCTGGAAGATTCGGCGGCTTCATGGAGGCCACCCGCCGTAGACGACAAACAGACAGTCAACCATGAGCAGACCTCGGCACAATCAACCGGACGGCGCGCGCTCCGACAGGTGGGTCCAGCAGACGGCCTCCCGTCGCCGACCGGGGAAAAACTTCCCACTGCCGGAGGGAACCCGCGGACGTTGACCCTCGAAATTGGCAATCTTGCCGGGTGGCTCATAGCCTATCAGCATGACGTCGCCGGGTTGTGTTCCTTTCACGGCACCCAACGGGAAAAAGAGGCTGAGCTCTTTAGTGAGCAAACTCAACAGCCTTTCATCGTGTGCTGCGGCACCTTCCCACATGCCGAGAGCTCTTTCACCGTTCGTATGGCGTAGCGTCGGCGTCGAAAAATAAACGACGAGTAACCGACCACTGGCCTCAAGTGAGGCTGATGAGCCCAGCAGCGGAGGTAGAGAGCCTAGAACCAACCGTCCGTCTTTTTTGGAACAAAGCAGCACCATCAGACGGCTTGAAGTTGCCGGCTGGGCTGATCCTTTAGTGGACGACGGCGTAGGGAGCTTGGGCGGCGAATGCACGGATGAGCGCCTAATGGCCTGCTGTGCTGCAGGCTGTAGGCAGACGCCTATTGGACGTCAGCGCTAGTGTGGAAGGGTAGCTCGCCGCCGACGGCATATGTATGTTGTAAACGCAAGTTGGATTTCTCGCGTGCGTATACGACAAACTGCTTCTGGCGACTGTTGTTCGCTGTCGAGTGCGGTGCTCAAGTCGCAGCACAGCATTGAAGAGCCAGCACGGTGGTTGGACAACGTCCAGCAGGCCAGAACGACGGGGGAGTCCTGGAACCCAGGAGAACGGAAGCGACGGTGGAAGCCTCTCACGCAACATCTGGGGCGGTCTGGGAAGCTCCCAGTAAAGCCAGTGCTCTTTCGATCGCGTCTGAGCGAACGGTGGCCCCATTGAAATCGTTCAAGCTTTTTGGGACTTTGGGGCTGAGGCACCGAGTCTTCCTGGCTGGCTGGCAGTGTGAAAAAAAAAATAGGGAGCTCCAGTCTCCAGAGCTTCAAGGGCAAGCGAAGATCGAACCAAACACACGGCGTGCACCGTTCGAAACTGTGGGCAAAAAGTGGTGAGCCAATGGCCGGGGAAGGGTCCACTTGACGGAACTGCCATGACCCAATTTGGAACATTTCGACGCCTTCCATCAAGACGTCTCCACCACCAAGCGGAGCCGATTCCATTTCGCCAAGAGGGACTTGGAAGCTTCGCCACCACCAGGGGATCCGGCCGGTGAAAAGACGCGGGAATGAATGTCGATTTCGGGGAAGATCAATTTATCGTTTTCTTGGTTATTGAATGAGATCGAGTCGCGAGTCAGGCTGGGGGATATTTCGCTTGAGAGTAGCGATGAGTTTTTTTCTTCTCGCAGAGACTGACATGCGAGGTATGTCCTTCACCGCGTTTTGTGAAATGTACACTATATCGTCGGTGTACTTGTAATATCACAGTGTCTTGGGTGCTGTCACGCCGTGAGGCGACGAGAGTTCAGACGGACGAAATTGGTGCTGAAATGCAGGGGAAGTGGATTCTTGGCACCACCATGAATCAAGGAGAAACATCCGCGAAGGCGCGTCATTGGGATCATGAGACCCAAGCTCGAGGAAGACGTCAACAAGAACGCACGCGGGCGGTATGTGGGAAAGCAAAACGTACAGACGAACACGCCGATCCATGCCATTGCTTTCTGCCACTCTGGACTGTCCGAATGAAACCGTCCCCAGGCAAACCGCGGTCCCAATGCCGCGTATCGACCCCACGAGGCGATGCAGTTCCGTCGGCATCGACTAGCAATTCTGTATTTGCAGTTTTGCAGTCTCTCCAAGTTTAAGAATTGCCGGCCGCTGTGGTGCGCCGCGGCTAGCAGCCGCACAAAGCTAACCCCTAAGAGGCGCATTGCTGGCTGCCACCTGCGTGTTCCGTCTCAAAGTGTTGCTGTTGGTGGCTGTCGTCTTCCCGCGCGTCAGCGTCAGACATTGGATGCCAGCTGCAAAGATCAGATTATTAAAGGGACGATGCCAAGACCCGGTCGGTGATGACTGTGCAAGTCTGGGCGAAATGAGTGCAATGTCGCCTCGCTCAACTGCGGCCCCTTTCTGCGGACATTGTAGCATTTTTTTTGGCGGGTGTGAAGCCCTGGAAGAAGCAAGATCTTCAGTCAGTCTGGTTCGCTGTGGAATACGATCGGGGGCCCTGTCCGTGGAACGGGCTGGCCATCGGGGAGAAGGCGACGTGAAGACTCACAGACGGGGAGAAGAGACGGCGGCGGCGTCGTCGGGGTCGGGGTCCTCTCAGTCTTCAGGGATCACAGTGTCCGGGTGCTAGACCTAGACCTAGACCTGGACCTGGACCTGAACCATACCGTGGTGTAGAGCATTCAGGGGACACACGGGCTGCGGTGTCGCTGAAAGAGAGCTGTTTCCCTTGAAGTTGTGGCGTGTTGTAACCGGTAGTGGCCATGTTCGTACAGTGTGACGGCGACTGAGGGAGAGCCGACAGTTGCAACGATGGATGCCAAGACATGAGTCGACGGACGAATCAATCTCGATCAGGACCAGAGTGGAAAATCGGAGTCCAATCAATGCTGGCGGGCAGGCTCCAATCACCGGGCGAGGTGCTATTTTGTGCGAGGCATTGCTCAGGCACATTCATCGCTGGACCCCGTGTGCTTGCATCTGGAAGGGCCGGCAAGGGTGTCGAAATCAAGAAAGAAACCCAAGCATCAAGCGATCAACTTGGGCGCCTCCACGTGTCGATGGTGGTTCGGTGGCCCTGTTTCTGGCTCGTGTGAGCATGCTGGCGAGTGGAGGAAGAGCTGCAAGTCAGCGCTCAATTTTCTGATGTGCGTCCTTCCCACTGGATAGTATCCCGGGACAGCTCAAGGCAGCGGCGAATGTTGGGACTTTGGGCAATGCAACGACGCGCGATGTGTGAATGGACGTGCGATGTGTACGCGGCCAGTTGTGTGAGGTGGTGAACCCAAGTCTGCGAGGTCAGACAGAAACGACCCCTTGGCTTGCATTTCGCTGCTGCTACGAAGGGCCTGTTTGGGAAGCACCTGCCTTCAAGCACTGTGAAGCTGTGAGAAGGCAGCAGGCAGCCAGCTGCAGTTGCCAGTAGGAGCAAAAAAATGCTCAGGAAAAAAAAAAACACAGAGAGAGAAAGAGCAGGGGGGCCCAATTGAGGTGGGGTCGCATGGCCCCTGTTTCAGCTCCGCCCCCTTGCCCTTTCTAGCGGCTCTCACTGGTCTTTCCACGGTGCATGGCTCCTTCCCCGGGGCTGGCCGCTCTTACCCCCCTAGAACTGACATTTTTTGGAGACGGACGAGACGAGGAAACACGGGCTTTTCATTGGCTCAGACATGGTGAGCACACGCCGTTTGACGATCCAGCAGCGGGAAGGTGTCGCCCAAAGGGGAAAGGCGGCAAGGGGTACATGCTGTGGTCTGCAGGAGAAGAGTCGGGAGCGGTGCGGTACGGGCAGTCACTGGGCAGGCAGGAGCCAAGAACTGGGCAAGAACCGGGCAAGAAGCACCTTCGGGCTGTCCAATGTCCAACGTGCCTGCTCTTGGGTCCTGCTTTGACGGAAGTTGGAGGGAGAAAGGAAGGAACCAGCAGCAAGACGGGACGCGACGGTGATGTATTTTGTATCTTTTTTTCTGTCCCCGTCTCAGTCCCTGTCCCCGTCCAAAACCGTGATCCTTTGCCTTTTTTCTTCTTCGCATCCTCTTCAAGTCCAGCTCGTCCTCTCCCGTTTTCTTATTTCCATTTTCTGGTCTCTTTCTCTCACCGTCAGGTTTCCTTACTATCACATCACTATCGCTGCTCAAACTCAATTCAGTCGTCGTCGTCGTCGTCTCATCAGTCTCAGCTCGGCCGTCCGCTCACTCACTGCTGCACGCCTCAAACCTCCACCACACCACCACACCATCTTTATCGTCGAGACCCTGCCTGTCCTCCCACACACCATCCTCAATCCCGTAATCCCACCATCCCATCCCATCCTTCCGGGCCAGGAACACCCCTCCTTGCCTCAGCCTTCAACGTCTCCCGTTCAATTTCCTTGGCCCCTTCAGGCTACGCGCTTCATATACCCTCGACTCCCGCCCAGGGCTCCCGCGCTCATTTTCGACCGCCAATCCCTTCCTCGTTATCGACCTCCCGTAGTCGATCAGGCTGGACCACCGTTATCGAGGTCCTCCCCTTATTAATCCCGCTTTCCCCGTTTGTGTCTTACACCAACGGACATGTCCCAGTTCCCAACCTCGCCCACCGACGTACCAGTAATCAACACATCTTTCACCGACACAGGAAATACTCCATACATAATGGGCGGCGAAGACGGCGGCGGTATGGGTGCTCCTGCTGCGGGCGGCGGCGGCGGCGGCGGTGGTGGTCACAATGCCGCTTCCGACACCAACCACCAGCGACAAAACTCCGAGTCGATGAAGATCAAGCACATCCCCACCTTCGACGCCGCCGAGATGCGCGAAGCCATGTCGCCTACCGGACCCATGACCCCGAACCCTTTCAGTCGCAAGAACACCAGCATCGACCTCGACGACTACTTCACCGGTCCTCGCGACATCCTCAAGCACTCAAAATGGCCCCTGTTCATGCAGATGCACGGCAGCATTCTGCCCAAGATGATCGTCCCCCTACTCTGGATGTGTCTGTGGTCCGCCTGCATTACCTGCATTCACATGCTCAAGACCACGATGGCTGTCGACTCCGTCCTGCTGACCGTTCTGGGTTTCGTCGTCGGTATGGGTCTTTCTTTCCGCAGTTCTACCGCCTACGAACGTTACGCCGAGGGTCGCCGCTACTGGGCGCAACTCATCCTCGCCTGCCAGAACCTTGGTCGCGTTTTCTGGATCCACGGTGGCGATCCTGAGAACATTGACCGCAGACAGTCCCTGCTCCGCAAGATTGGCTGCATGAACCTGCTCCTCGCCTTCTCCGTCGCTCTCAAGCACAAGCTGCGCTTCGAGCCTTACACCGGCTACGAGGATCTTGAGCACCTCGTTGCGCACCTGTCGACCTTCGCCCAGGAGGCCACCGCCGCTGAGCCCGAAAAGGTCCAGGAGAGAAAGAAGAACTTCTTCAAGGAGACGGGCGAGTACCTCGGCGTTTCTTTCGCCGCAAGCAACCCCCGCAAGACGATCAAGAAGGCCTCCCGCCCCCTCGGTAACCTTCCTCTCGAGATTCTCAGCTACATCTCTTGCCTCGTGGACAAGATGGTCGAAGACGGTCAGCTTAAGGTGCCGATGCAGCAGACAATTGCCTACAACAACATCTCCCTCCTCAACGACATCATGACCGGTACCGAGCGTGTTCTCACCACCCCTCTGCCCATCGCCTACACCATCGCCATCAGCCAGATTACCTGGGTTTACGTCATGCTTTTGCCCTTCCAGCTCGTCGGCAAGCTCGAGTGGATCACGATCCCTGCTACTGTCGCCGCCGCGTATATTATCCTCGGTATCCTCTTCATCGGCCGTGAGATTGAGAACCCCTTCGGCGAGGACGTCAACGACTTGCCCCTCGAGCTGTACTGCGAGCAGGTTGCCTCTGAGCTGGACATCATCTCTTCGTTCGAGAAGAGCGACCCGTACGCCTTCATGGAGTCCGGCCTCAACTTGCCCCTCTTCCCGGCCTCCATGGCTCCCTACCCCATCTGGATGACGCGCTCCGAGAACCGCGTCCACAACGCCATCGTCAACAAGCACGACACCGTATTTGAGTTCCGTAAGAGGGTTGTCCTCGAAAAGGTCGCGAGCAACGCCGCTGGTGGCAAGTCGGAAAAGAAGACAAGTAGCGAAGCTACCGTCACCTCCAATGGAGATCACAATGTATAGATGGGGCCACCTATCTTACGCGTTGTCTGTTGCGGTTTTCTTCTTCATTTCTCCCACTGTTGCATATAAAGGCTGGATGGGAATCGGGTTTAGCGAGCATTTTCGGCACGGGATCAAAAAAAGAACATCATACAGCGCCCTCCTCCGACAGGAGCAGGGCATTTGGCACAGGAACGGGTTCGGTTCTTTTTCATTGTAATTCAACCTGGAAACAAAAGGAACAGGTTTTGTTTTGAGCGCGGCATATTCTCTCTTCTCTTGCATCGTTGCAATTGCTAGATATCCAAATTGATGAGAAAAATTTTAAAATCAATAACACTTGCCCCAAACACGTGCTTTCCAGCTATAATCCGACGAATTTCAACGGATCGTGACCGCTCCTCCTCAAGTCAAGCCATCAGATGCGCATCGAACGTGAATTTTAGCAACGCCGATCCTCGATAACGAGGACCCTAATTTTCGGAACGAAGCGATCTCCAGGCACCGGCCATCTGACACAAAAACTTGGCTCCTGCCGAACATCCGTCTGGGCAAGAGTCCAACGGATGTCGGGCGTTCTAGACCAAGACGTCGAACCGTCGGGGCGGCCCGCGTCTGTGTTGGGTTCGTGCTGTGGAGGCGGGTCCTCTTGGGTAAGGTAGTGAGTGTGTGGGTGTGGGTTGGGTTCCGAGTCGCAACGACAGGGGTCTGAAGGGGACATCAGACACGCTCCACGCAACGCATGAAATTCTTTGAGGTGCGGTGAGGTGAGGTTGCAGTGAGAGTTTTGCGGACGAGGGATATTGTAAAACTTATGGGAGATGGATAAGATGCCACGTCGGATGGGGTGGGCGATGGGTTGTTTGGGTGTTGGGGGCTGTTTAGGGTGGATGACGTAAGCGCGGACGTCTGGCGATGGGGGTTTGGCGAGAGGTGGTGAATTTCTAGGGGTTGTGCATGTCACTTGGATTCTGAAACCTTACTGTTGTTTTAAGTCTCTTAAGATCTCTGAGTAATGGGAGACTAACGGCTTCTTGAAGCGTGGAGGTCTGGTAATGAGGAAAACATCAATAGGTGAAGGCAGCTAGCTGCCTCATGACCTTGAGAAAAGGAAGAAACTATTAATAAATCTGGCGCATGCTAGGACTATCGAGAGAGTCGGCAATCATAATTCATGGTCATAGAAACCAAAGCTGACCTAAACAAAAAAGGAGAAAAGAATCAAAACTAGAAGAATATGAACGATTGATAAAAAGCGAACTCCGCTAGAGCAACTGATGAAAGTGTGAAAAACTGTCAACCATTTTGCCGGTTGCAGTTCCAGATATAGCAGTCACCAGGAGAGCCATGTGACCAAATATGACTGAATAGCCTATCGAAAATACTGAATGAGCAATGGAAGGCTGTCAGTTGTATCATGGATATTGTCTTTATCCATTCATGTAAACTTGCTGCATGAGCATCCATGGATCTTTTCAGCCTGATGTCGAGTAACGCTCACATTTGATTGTCACCAATTCACGGGAAGACACGAAAGCAGATGATTATAAGAAGAAGAAGGAGTGACTTGAATTTGGCAAGCGAGTGACCTAAGATTAAGACAAAAAGACAAAGAAGCTATCCATTAAGCAAAAAGGGGATCCCAGATGTATGTATCAAGATTAGAGGGCTCCCAAAGATATTGCCCAAAGCAAGTTGGCGCGTAAAGTTACATGTTCGCAAAATCGAACGGCTTATGTTTTGTCTTTTGCGGCTTGGTGTCGGGTCCATGTTGCCAGCGTCAGACCGACTCCGCTCTTGAAATGCTTCTTCTCGTCTAGTTGCAGTCGGCGCCCGAGTAGGGGGCAAGCTTGACCTCGATGTTGCGGTTGGTGAAGGCGCGGCTGGCGGTGGCCATGCGGATGATGCTCTCAGGGCCGCCGTTAGAGAAGAAGCGTGTGTAGGAGTTTGTGTTCTGGCCGTCGTTGCCGGAGGCGGTGCAGTTGAGGGGCACGCCGACGGGCAGGGTGGAGCCAGAGGTCTCGCAGACAAGAGGCGCGAGCTTGATGCGCAGGACCTGGGAGGGGGTGAAGCCGTTGAGCGGGCGGGTGTCGGCCTCGTAGGGGGCGGAGAGGGCGACGGTCTCGCCGTTGCTCTGGAAGACCTGGCCGGTGGTGAGGTTGATGTCGAACAGGGCGGCAGGCGTGGGGTCGGCGGCGTTCCTCAGGTTGAAGCGGTTGGGGCCGGCGATGAGCTTGAAGTCCTGGTAGAGGCCGGCGGAGGTGACCTTCAGGCAGATGTTGCGGGCGAAGACGGCGCTGGCGGTCGGGGAGGCCGTGGAGGAGGTGCTTGAGGTCGTGGAGACGACAGTGGTGGTGGTGGAGGCAGTGGTCGAAGGGGTGGAGTCCTGGACCGAGGATTGGGTGGCGGAGGAAGTGGTGCTGACCTCAGTGGAAGTGGCCTCTGTCGTGGTGCTGACGTCCGTGGAGGTGACAACATCAGTGCTGGACTCGTCGGTGGTAGTCGCGATCTCAGTGGAGGTCACGGTCTCAGTGCTGGACTCGTCGGTGGTGGTCGCGATGTCAGTGGAGGTCACGATCTCAGTGGAAGAAGCCTCAGTGGTGGTGGAGATCTCGGTCACGGTAGCGTTGGGAGCTCCGGTGCTGGTCGAGCTGAGGTCAGAGGTGGAGGAGTCGAAGATGGTGCTGGCGATAGTGCTGTTGGGGAAGCTGGTGGGAGCGTCCGTGGCAGTCGCAGTGCTGTTAGGGAAGAGAGTGGACGAGGGGAACTCGGTGCTGGACTCGACGACGGTGCTGTTGGGGAACAGGGTGGAGGCGGTGATGTCCGTGGCGGTCGAGTTGGGGAAGGAAGTCGCCGTCTCCGTGGCAGAGGTGATGGTGCTGTTGGGGAAGAAGGTGGACGAGGGAACCTCGGTGGAAGTCTCGATGGCAGTGCTGTTGGGGAAGAGAGTAGAGGAGGAGACTTCGGTGGAGGTCACGTTAGGGAAGAGGGTGGAAGAGGGAACGCCGGTGGTGGAGGTGACGTTGGGGAAGAAGGTAGAGGAGATAGAGACCTCGGTGGAAGTGGAAGTGACGTTGGGGAAGAGAGTCGATGAAGGGACTCCAGTGGAAGTCTCATTAGGGAAGATGGTGGAAGTGGAAACCTCGGTGGAAGTCTCGTTAGGGAAGAAAGTAGAGGAAGAAACGCCAGTGGTAGAAGTGACGTTGGGGAAAAGAGTGGTCGAGGGGCCCTCGGTGGTAATGGTAGTGCTGTTAGGGAAGAAGGTGGAAGAGCTAATGTCCGTAGAGGAGATAATGTCGGTCGTGACGGTACTGTTGGGGAAAACAGTAGAGGTGGTAGACTCGACGGTAGTGCTGTTGGGGAAGAGAGTGGACGAGATCGAAGTGAACTCAGTAGTAGTGGTATTAGGGAAGACGGTAGAGGTAGTGGAGATGATGTCCGTAGACGTGCTAATCTCAGTGGAAGAAGTAGAGACGTTGGAGAAGATGGAAGAGCTAATGTCCGAAGTAGAGCTGATGCCGGTAGTGGTGGTGCTGTTCACGACAGGCGGCAGAGAAGTGGTGCGGGTAATGAAGGTGGTGAAGGTAGCGTTGAAAATGAACGTGCTGGTCAGCGAAGTGGTCTCCTCGATCAAGTCCGTGGAAGTGCTGCCAATCTCAGTCGTAGCGGTCACGGAGGTGGTCTCGGCGGAGGTGACCGTGGTGGCCGCGAGCTCGGTCTCGGTGACGGTGCTCGTGGTCAGGACGGTGGAGCCGGGAGCAGCGTCGCCGGTGACGGTGACGGTGACGACAGCGGTGGAGATGACGGTGGCCGGGACGGTCGTGGTCGTGGTCACGGTAGCCGGGGCCACGGTGTTCGTGGGCGCCGTAACACCGAGGCAAGAGCAGGCCGAAGAGTAGCGGGCGAAGCCACTGCAGGCGGAGGCGTAGGTCGGGATGTTGGTGGCGACCTGGCGCTTCTTGATGACGGCAATGGTGGCATCGACGGTCTGCGTCTCGGTAGCAACGGTGACGATCTCAGTGGTGCCGAAGAAGAGAGTCCTGGTGGAAGAAACGACGACGGTGGTGGGGACAATGACGGTCTCGGTGGAAGCAGTGACGACCTCGGTGGTTCCGATGACATCGGTGATGGTAGCGGTGGAGGTCGTGGTCTCGAGGACGGTGCTGGTGCCCACGGAGCCGGCGGCACCGGACTCGCTCACGGTCAAGGTTGAAGTGAAGACACCGGAGGTGGGGGCGGTCACGGTCACGGTCGCGGTCCTGGAGACGATCGTGTCAGAGAAAGAGTGATGTGGCTCAGGGGTATGAAAGCTTACACGGCACTGGCAGTGGCGGTGACCTGCAGGAAGCGAGAGCAGTCCGCAGTACCGCTTCGGGTCGGGAAAGCACTGGCCGCGATGGCTGGAGAGTGGAGTGTTAGCTAGCGATCCTATAGACCAGATCTCCCGGGATGGGACGCGTGGGAAGCATGGGTGAGATGGGATGAACACATACCTCGCAGACAGTTGTCCCTGGCACACTGGGCAGCGCCCATCCCGAAAAGGGAGGCCAACACGGCGGCGGTAGTTGTCTTCATGGCTGCTGCAACTGGAGGTCCTCTAAAGACTGGAGCCCTTGAAGCTTCGGGTTGAAACGAAGGAATGGGTTGACTGGAGCTTGTCGAAAGAAGGAGATGCAGGAGATGACTGCGCTGATGAGGATGGAGAGGAAAACAATCGAGGAAAGACCGCGAGAAAACCCCAGGATATATACCAGCCGAATTACAGTAGACATCACGAGAAGCAACGCCCAAATCAAGGACCGGAAGGCGTCTTCCATTCCCAAGGGATGGGGGCGAACATTGGCCACCACGTCCGCCAACAATATGGCGTCTTTCCGGGTCTCAGACTCCTTGTTCCCTTGGATTCATCTCGCGATTGCTTCACCCATATTGCCATGAGGTAGTGCAGTGGTAAGAACTCAACACCATGAACAGTTGCTTTTCTCTATGACCCATCAAGACATAAGAAATCGCATCCCTGTGTCCCCGAGCCGGCTCTCCAGGCCTTACGAGACCAGGCTTGCGGACGCTAGCGAATATGGCTTGACTAGCTCCAGCGTGCTGCCTTTACCTTGCGTGCGGATGGGCATCGCCGCTACGCAGAAACCCGTTCGTTCAGCCTCTGGCTGGCTCATCGGAGCATCGGAGGGGAGAAGTGGAGGCGGCCCATAGTCAGATAAGCATACTCTTGCGAGAGTGGGGGGGAATGTTGCCCTTGGAACATGCGGGAACCTGCGAGGTAGCCAAGGCACTCGCCTAAACCACGCCAACTAGTATGCTAGGCGCTGCTTCAGGTTGAAAGTGCTGCAAGGAACCCGTCTCTCTGGCTGCAGCCTGCAAGGGTTCTCGTTGACGGTGTTGTCTGAGATGCAGTCATCGGCTCATAGCACCGCGGAACCATCTTGGCAGGGACAATGCGTTGGAAGGAATCAGTGAGAGAGAAAAAAAAACAGGTGTGTGTGGGAAAGGGAGAAGCTTCTCAGCCGTGGAGACTCGGGTTTGTGGCCGTATCCCATGCAGCTTATTGGCCGAAAAAGGAAAACTTGGTCTGGAAGCACGCAGGTTGCATATGGGAAATCACCAAAAAGAAAGCATGTCGCCCGTGGGTCGCCATGTCGATCCGGGAGGAAGAGTCCCGCCCTGCACGTGCGAGTCACATTTGATGAACGTGTGTGAAGTCTTCAGAAGCCCTGCATTGTGTGTGTCTTCGGAGGAGACGGGCGCCACAGGCTTTTCGATGGCGTTATGTGAGTCTCGCCTCGAAATAGCTGAGATATCGAGAGAATGGTGAGAGGAACAGTGGCTTGAGCCTCCTCCCTGTGGGATATGTTGACGGCAGATAATCAACAGACGCAGTTGAAATGTCAAATCGTAGAACCGGTCGGGTGGTAAATGACGTGCCAGTCGATTTTGCTAAGCCTTATGTGTTTGCGGCAGATGCGACCCCCCAATCGCCAATTCGTGCTCACAGTCGACTTGGCAGATTCCATGCATCTTCATGCTTAAATCTTTGGGAGAGCTGAACTTCCGTTTTCTCTCCAGCGTGCATTCCAGAAACGCCTGATCTAAGCCTCAAATCTCGCACTCCGTATGGAAGACGCTCCGAAATCCTCGTGCCGAGAGCTGAATGTTCGGCAACTCCAGAGCGTGAGCCAAGTCTGTGGGTTGAAGCATGCTCCTCCACAACAAAAACGGCGGCTGAATTCCAGACCGCCCCTCTCGCTGGGTCCATCACAAGCAATTTCACTCAGCTCATAGAGGGCACTGTCTTGATCTGATTTCGAATAACAAGAGGGATGGGTTGACGCCGTCATCTCCGTCTCTCCGCGCAAGACATGGTATGGGTCCCTGGGTTCGAGCTAAGCTCTGAACGGCTTCGGGGGTCTCATCCGGGGCGGTCTGCACGGCATCCCGGGAGCGAGGTTGCGAGGGTCGCGCTGAGCCTTCGCTTCTCCCTCTCCCCCGTCTATCATCACCGAAAGAGCTCTGGTCTGTGTCAGATCGCAGAAACACGATGGTGACAACAGTGACAGGCCGCCGGCTTACGTGCATAGCCCACACGATCGCCACGCAAATCGACACGAGCATGGCTGCACGGCCTGCAGTAGGGCAATCCCAAGATCACAACTCACGGCCGCAGCCTAAAGGGCCCAGGCTGAGGCTGTTAGGCGGGTACGATGAACCATTTCCTCCCCCCCTGGTGGGTAGCATCCCGTCATTTGATGGCTGGCTGAAGAAGATCCAAATAGCTCGTCAACGCCGGTGGGATTACTACTGCGGGAAAACAACATAACCCTCTCTGGTTATGCATCACTATGAACACCTCTCGAAACAATAATCCCACGGAACATCTGTTGCCCCGTCTAATCTCTGTGTCTAGACCCGTCTCTGATAATTCTCCTAGGAATTCGCCTGCTACAAATATGTCTTCGAATCAGCTCTCCACTAACTCAGATTTCGCGTGCCCTCTCACCTGAACCCAGTCTTAGATCTTTCAACGGCGTCCTCTGGTTGGTCGTGGGCCCGAGGCCAGAGTCATACACCCTATGTTCGATTCCGTGTTTGGAAGGGAGGCTCTGTCTCTAAGAATTGCGCGACTTCCACAGCAGCCTCTGGCCACAATCGCAGCAGAATCTCTGCCCAACGGCTCACCGAAGGGGTGAAGTGGGCTGGCTCCTTCGCCTACGTGATCGGCTGTCACCGCCATTGCACAGCAAGCCCCCGTGGCCCGCGGCACCGAGACAGACTGCTCGGTCGTTCTAATCACGAGCACAATGGCGCTCAGCTCAATCACGACTTCGCTCGGTGTTGAGCTCCTTGCCGAACTCTTGTTCCATAATCACATTGCTGAGCTCTTCGGGAATTCGATCGCCGGCTTGGCTACGTTTCTCAATGGCATCATTGATTCAGGCTGGTCCTACTACTACCGTGAGTCATGAAAGGCTTGGAAAGGTGTTGACTTCGAATTTCCAGCTGGCTTCCGTCGACGACGATAAAACAAATAAATGGCGTTCTTGACCACAGAATCGGGATTCCCACGCGACACAACATGGACTGCATTCCTTCGCTCGGCTCTCGAGGAATATAACTCTTCCTGGATCTTTTGTGGCTGGCGAAACTAAGGTATGCATTGCATTTCGAGAAAGAAATTCCGACCGAGAGAGGAGTTAGGCTCGTTATCCGTTTTCCTCGCACACCACTGCTGAGTGTAGACATGCTGATCAATTACACTTCCAACTACTAAAATCGACGAAAAGTATCATCTTGTGCCTCGAGGACTTCAACTAAAACAAGTCCTTCCGAGGCGAGTTCGCGAATGGAGAACCCCAACAGCAATTTTCAGTGACTTGGCCATGGCATCTTCTCAATTGCTGCAGTGTATGCATATGCGTAGGGTAACGTCTGAAGTATTCCATCAACTACTGAATGACATCGGTGTATAAACGTACGACTCATTAAGGTACCTTAGTGAGTCAATAGTTGCTGTGACTGATCGATGGTTTAGGCAAGCTAAACAACTCGTAACGACGGCATTTGGAGAAATTGTGGTGATACATGAACCCTTCAAACCAGCGTCATTCAGCAGTTCGGGTACTTGGAAATATTGACACTTGTTTTCAACGAAACGTTAAAGAAAATCTCTAGCCAAGCAGATTCTGAGGAAACCAGAAGTTGATTGCTGATCCCCTGTGGCATATTCAATCAGCATTTAGGCCTGAAAATCCCGATAAGATCGCAGATTAGATAAAGTGGCTCTGTCGATGATCTTTATTCTTCTAAGTGTTTTGATGCCACAAAGAATGACCCTAATTGCAAGTATAACCTAGCAAGCCACCGGCTAAAAGTGAACACTTCAAGGGATACCACTTTAACGCGTGAATATAACATGACGCGATGCTTGACCCATTCAGTAACATCCAGCCGAACCTCCACGTAACACATCGACAAAACAGCAGCCTCTCATTGAAGGTGACAAGATGCCACCGCCAAATGCCTCACTCCATTCGCTCGCCACAGAAGAGCTCCTTGCAATATGCGAGTTTATTTACGACGATGGGTTCACTGCCAGTTTTGCCGCGTTCTCATTGACGAGCAAAAAATACCGCGCCGCGGCCAGTGCCGTCTTGGCGAGAATCATCAAATTCGTGGTTTCCGGCCTCGACAAATACCCCGGGTACTTGGAATAGGATGTCACGCAATGCTACAGATCCCTTGATCGGGACCAAAATTTCCCGCTCGTTTGTCGCCTCGTGGTGGCGGGCCTTGTTAACGCCTCCCGATTTCGTCCACCCGGAAGCAGCCAGCTCCACTCGCTCGGAGGGAGACGGTTGGAAGCCTCGCATCACGGCCGCGGAGATGGTTGACGACGAAACAAGAATCGATGGCTGGTATCAAGAAACCCAAGTCGGCCACAATGGAAGACATTTCGGTTGGGACGAGTTCACGATCGCGAAAGTCCCAAACGGGTTCTGGAAGCCCCTCGCGAAACTCATTAAGAAGCTTCCGAGACTTACGGATCTTCTTTACGCATGCCCTAATCAGTTCCCGCCATGCATGCTCGACGCTTTGCACGAGTATCATCCCAGGTGCAGGCTTCACTTGCGCAATTTTCATCTGCATAGCATCGTTGACAAACCCATAAATGTGCCAGTACCGGACGATGAAGAGACTGCCCACGAGCTAAGGCTGGCAAGCTCACCGTGCCTGTACAGCGTCAGATACTCGTACGCATTCAACTACGGGACCTACGAGGAGTGGAACAACGGCGCTTTAGAGCCAAACCCGAACAGTATACACAATGCTGCTGTAATGCGGGTTGTGACTAAAATGGCCCCAAATCTGAAAAAGGTGCACCTGCGTCCCGCGTCCGACCTAAGCAGCCAGCCTTTCCCTCTGGAGCCCTGGACGGCTGCTAAGGACCTCAGTCTCACTCAATCGCTAGCGTCTTTAATATCTCTTGCGAGTTATGGGCGCGTAGGTCATTAGGAATAAAGGTGTATTATAGGAGTAACTATTTAGAAAAGTAGTCTATATTATAAGCTAATATCTATATATATAGTTTATATAATATTATATATTATATAATAAGTAGTAAAGTTATAGCTTAGATTAAAGTTATTATAATATACTCTTTTAAATATTATAAATAGCTAAAAAACTTATTTTTTATTACTATATACTTAAAACCTATCTAAATTTATTATATAAAATATATAAAAATAGCTTTGAAAATAATAAAGTAAATAAATAAGTAAAATTAGTATTTATAGTTATATTTATAGAATATATAAATATTTAATAAAGTTACTTAGTTATTAAAATAAGTTATAAATATATTTAGAATTAATAAAATTTCTTAATATAGTTAGTATAAACTATTAAATATAAATAATAGAAGTAAATAAAATCTTTTATACTTTTTTATAATTAAATTTTTCTTTTTTAGATTATTTATAATTTATAAAAGTAAGTTTTGAAAAATTTTAAATTATTTATTATAATATTTATATATTATTATAATAATTATTAAATTATTTAATATAATTATTAGAATTTTTACTAATTATTTTATAAATTAGAATTTATAATACTTATTAATAAAAAAAAAGCTATTATTTATATATATAAATATAAAGGTCTAGCTACTTAAGCTAGAAGGGCTTAAGGATAGTTTAGCTAAACTAAACTAAAAAGATAGAGAACTTTATAAAGATAGAGTATAAAACCCTCTATAGTAAAAACTTAGTAAATACTTATTAAAAAGTTAAAAAAGAAGATTTTAGAAAAAATAAATAAAAATAGTATAGTAATACTATACTTACTTTTTAAGTATTTCTTCTATTAATTTAATTTAATTATAGTTTATAGCTTTTAAATACTTTTATAATTCTTTTATTTTTACTTTATTTTAAAAAAGTTAGTAATAATAATAATACTATATATTTAAGTAATATTTACTAATTAAACTAAAGAATTTATACTTAATATTTACTAAATATTAAATAAAATAACTTATATAAGCTTATATAAGGAAAATAACTTTAGTAAATAATTAGAAGATAATATAAATTAATAAAGAAAAATAAGAAACTATATTTTAAGTAAAGCTAGAAGTTTTAAAGAAAATAAACTATTTATACTAAATACTTACTAAATAGATAATAAATATATATAAGAGAATAAAAAATATAAAACCTCTCTTTATAGATTAAATAAGCTATAAAGCTAAATATCTATAGCTATTATTAATAAGTTAATTTAAACTAAAAAACTAAATAAAGCTATTAACTAAATATTAATATAGTAAATTATAATTATAATAGTTAATTAGTATAAACTAATTATTATTATATTAAGTAACTAAATATTTATTAAATAGTTATTAAAAGTTTATAAAAAACTTTTAAACTATAATATAGCTTATTTTATTAGTAAATCTATTAATATAGAGAGGGAAGATTAGCTTATTATAATAAAAAAAGCTTATAAGTATTATCTTAACTACTTTAATAGTTAGTATATTTAGTAAGTTTTAAGTATAATAAAATATACTTTATAAATAAAATAATAAACTTATTAGTAAATATTTATAAATATATTAAAGAAGTAAGTTAACTTTATATAAAAAGACTTTAGAGTTTTTATAAGAAAATAATATATAATATTTAAGTTTTAAAAATAAAACTACTATAATATTTTAAAATAATACTATTAAAAAGATAATAAAAAACCTATTACTTATTAAACTTATTAAAAATCTATTAATTAAGCTTTTAATAAACTAAATATAAATAATATAAAAACTTATATATTTTTTTAAAATCTTATTAAAACCTTAAAAAGTAAACTTTTTAAATAAGATATTAATTATATAGATATATATATTATAGCTTTATATACTTAAAAACTATAAGAAATTTTAAAAGAGAAATATATAAAAAAGTTTATTAGCTATTTTAAGTTATATAAATAACTATATTTAAACTTTTTAAACTACTTTTATAAGAGTAACTTATAACTTCTTTAATTAATAAACTTAAAAAAATACTATTTAGAAACCTTATATTAAAATAACTATTTAGTAAACTTTTATATAATACTTAGCTTTAATAGTAAAACTTCTAATTTTTAAAGAACTTAATATTATAACTATAAGAAATATAAATATATTTCTCTTAATTATATTAAACTTTATATATAGTTTATAAATAGTAATTAAAACTTAAATTTAAAATAAAGTAAGATTAATATTATTATAATCTCTTATATAACTAATACTAAAAACTTAAGAAATAAATAAGTATAAAAATAACTTTAAGAAGTATTATATTAGAAATAATTTTAGTTTTTATAAAATAAATTATTAAAAGTTAAGTAATTATACTTTAAATATATAATAAAGTTAAACTATTAGTTAATATAAATATTTATATTATAATAAACTTTATATAAAAAAACTTTATAGAGAAACTTTTATTAAAAGAGATTATTAGTATTATAATTTTAAAGCTAATAAACTTCTAAAAAAAACTAATATTTATTAGTAAAGTTTATTAGTTTACTATTTTTTTAATTAATAATTAAAGTTATTTATAGAAAATTTACTAAGTATTTATAGTTAATTTATATTTTAAAAGAATAAAAGATATTCTTTTATTTAATAACTTAATAAATAAAAAAGGTATCTATATAAATATTTATATTTATATTTAGTTATATAATTATATCTTATTTATTAAACTAAAAATAATAATATAAAAGATTATAAAAAATAATTAAAAAGCTTATATAATATATTTAATAGAAGTTTTAGTTTTAAATAAAAAAGATATTAATATTTTAAATAAAAATTTACTAAATAATAAATATAAAAAGAAAATCTTTAAAAAACTTAAACTTTTTATTAATATTTTTAATAAAAAGAATATAAAAAAAATCTTTAAACTAAAAAGAGTAATATATTATATTAAGTTAAAACTTAATAAAAAACCTCTATATAAACTAATATATTTTATATTAATAAAATAGCTATAGATTCTTACTAAATATATTTAAGAAATAGAAGTAGCTAGATATATTTATTACTTAATTAGTTTTATTAAAATATTAATTTTATTTATATTTAAAAAAAATAATAGTTTATAGTTATATATAAATTATAAAAAGTTAAATAAAATTATAATAAAAAACTACTACTTTCTACTACTAATTAGTAAGTTTTTAAATAAATTTATTAATATAAAGTTTATTTCTAAAATTAATTTAAATAAAATATATTATAAAATTATAATTAATAAAGTAAATAAATAGAAAACTATATTTAAAACCTAATATAAATACTTTAAATATATAATAATACTATTTAAATTTACTAATACTTTAGTAACTTTTTAAGTATATATTTACTAAATATTTATTAACTTTTTAGATATTTACTATATTATATATCTAAATAATATCTTAATCTATTTAGATATTAAAAAATAATATATTAAAAACTTTTATATAGTTCTAAGTTATTTAAAAGTTATTAAACTATTTATAAAACTAAAGAAGTATAACTTTTATTAAATAGAAGTAGATTTTTTTAAGTTTTATATTACTTAAAATAATATTAAAATAAACTTAAATAAAATCTAAGTAGTTACTAAATAGCTAATATTAAAATCTTTTAAAGATATCTAAGTTTTTTTAAATTTCTATAACTTTTATTATAAATTTATTACTAAATACTCTTATATTATAGCTTCTATAAATAGTATACTAAAAAGGAGTTAAAATAATATAAAGTTAGAAGTTTTTATTTAAATAAGAGAAATATAAACTATATTTAAAATACTTTAAAAAATATTTACTAAAGTTTTAATATTAAAATATTATAACTTAATATTAAAAACTAAAATTAAAACTAATATATTTATTTAAGTAGTATTTAATATATTTTTATAAAAGTATAATATTATTTAATACTTAGTAGCTTTTTAGTTAAAAAAGCTTTTAGATATAGAAAGATATTAAGTTATAAAGTAATAAAAGCTCTTTATTATTATAAAAAGCTTAAATTACTAAGTATAATACTTCTAAAAACTTTTTAAAAAATTCTTAATATTTATAAATTATATAATACTAAAGAGGATATTTATTATACTTATATATAATATTTATAAAAAGCTTATATAATAAGTTTATTATTTATTAATATTTAATTTTAAAATCTAATATAAATTAAAAGTTATTAATTTAATAAATAAATTATTATAACGCTCTAACTATATAATAAAAAACTCTAAAATAAATAATATACTTCTTATTTTTAAAAAGAAGCTAAAACTTATTAGCTAGCTATTAGTAATAACTTATTAATATATTACTAAATTTAAAAGAACTATAGCTACTATAAGAACTTATATTTAAGCTATTTAGTAAAATATATAAAAACTTTATTAAAAAACTAATTCTAAAGTTAAGAAATCCTTATTTTTAAGTTAATACTACTTTATAAAAAATATTAATAATCTATTATATCTAAGTATATATATTAATATTATTACTTATTTAAAATTATATATAGATATTATACTAACTACTTTATAAAAAAATAATAATATACTAAAAGACTTAAAAGAAGTTAAAATTATTATATTAAAATAATATATTTTATATATTATAATAAAGAAGCTTATTTAGAATAAAATAGTATATATATTATAATTAAGTATAAATCTTAAATAGATAGTTAGAAGACTATAAACTAAAAATTACTTCTATAGAAAGCTTATATTTAAAATTTACTAAAACGCTAAAGAATACTAAAAATACTAACTTAATAAAAATAATATTTTTTAATTTAAAAAAAAACTTATTATTTTAAAAAAAAGATCCTTCTATTATAAAATCCTAAAAAACTACTATAATATACTTAAATTAAAATATATAAAAGTAAATAAAATAGTAAAGCTAATCTTATAAAAATTCTATTAGCTATACTTAATAGAGGATATATAGTAATATATTACTAAATATTTATATTACTAAAAAGTATATATATTATAATATAAACTATATAAACTACTATAAATATTAAAATTATTAATATATTTATTCTAATAAATTTCTTTAAACTTCTTAATTAATTTACTAAAAAGTTATTAAAATAATAAAATTATATATAATATAATCTTAATAATTATATATTAAATAATTAAAATAGTTTACTTCTTAATAATAATAAAGTAACTAAATATTATAAGTTTAATAAAAATCTTATATTAAAAAATTAAATATTATTATAATATATTTAAAGCTATTATTAGTAATTAAGATAAGCTAATTATTAGCTAGTTTTAATAAAATTAAACTAAAACTTAAAATATAAAAAAATATATCTCTATTATATAATATCTATAGATAGATAAGTAGATTAAAAGAATATATTAAACCTTAATAATATATCTCTTAAAATTTAATAAAAACTTATATAACTAATAAGTAATATAATTAATTAAAGCTAAATTCTTATATAATAATAGTAAATATATTACTATTAATATATCTTTATTTAAAACCTTTATAAGTTACTACTTCTAAATAATTAATTATTATTTATTAAATATAGAAGTTAAAACTTAAAAAGTTAATAAAAAACTTAAAAAATTAATAGAAGTTTATTAAAAAATAATTAAAAACTAATAATATATAATAAAAGTATAAGCTAAAAATATTAATACTAAAAAGAAAATATAATCTTATAATATTAAAGATATTATAAAACTCTTAATAAAAAACTTCTATTTTATAAAAAGCTAATAAAAACTTATTTTATAATTTATTTTTATATTAATTATAAAGGTTATAAGTTTTAATACTTATAAAATATAGTTTTTAAAAAAATATAATAAAATATATTATATTTTCTTAATTACTTTACTAAAGTTATAGTATAACTAAAAATTTACTAAAAAATAACTTTTAAACTTAAAAAAGAACTTTAAAAAATAAAAAGTTAAAAATATTATATTATAAAGAGAAGTATTAATAAATTTTCTATATTTAGTTAAATAGAAAAACTAATTAATAAAATATAATACTTAAAAACTTATAAAATACTTAATAAATATTTTATAAATCTTTATAAAATTTAAGAAATAATAATATAAATTATATTATAAATAAAATAATAAGTAATATAGAGAAATAAAAAAAGTTAATTAATTATAAAAAAATTCTAAATAATTATTTCTTAAAAATAATATATAAACCTAAAAATATCTAATTAAAAACTTTAAAGAAAAGCTATTATATATTTACTAAAGATCTACTAAAAACTATTAAAAATTACTTTCTAAATTACTTAATTCTTTACTAATATTATTACTATTAAGATTAATATTTATATTATTCCTATTATTATTATTCTTATTTTCTAATAATTTATTTTTATTTTTAAAACTAATAAGATTTTTATAAATATTTATAAAAGAGATATTAATATCTTTATAAGTATTAAATTAAAAAGTAAAACTAAAGCTAATATATTTAAGAATTATAATTAAAATATATTAATAAAAATTATAAAGTATTTAAGAAATTTAAATTTTAAAAAGATCTTAAATAAATAAACTAAATATATAAAGATTATTACTTAAGAGATATTTTTTTAAGATATTATTAAGTTTATTAAGAAATTAAACTTAGTTAAAAATATAGCTTTTATTATAAAAATATTAAAGTAGAATATTTTTAAATTAAAAATAAATCTATTTAATAAAATCTTTATCTTTTTTTTAGTAAGTATTTTATAAAAAATCTATTAATTACTAAAAAAAGAATATAATTTAAAAAATTATATACTTTAAATTAGATCTTAAGATATATTTAAATATAATTAGTAGTAGTTTCTTTAATATTTATCTATAATAGTTAGTTATTATATTACTTTAAATTAAGCTAAAACTTAATAAAATTTATTAATTACTTATAAAGCGCTAAGAAAAGTATTTAATTATTAATAATTATAATATATATATAGTAGATCTTATATTAATAATATTTACTAATTCTAATCTAAATAATATAATATTTTACTTAGTTCTAAAAGATTTAAATATTATTAATAAAATATTTAAAAATCTAATTATATTAATAATTAATTTAATATTTTAATAAAAAAATACTAAATATTTATTTTATAATACTTAATATTATATAAATAATATATTTAATAAGTAATATTACTTATATTAATATAAATATATATTATTTTAGTAGTTTAATATAGTTATAAAATATAAGAAATATAAAGCTTATTACTATCTAATTAGTTATATTAATAAATATTATTATTTTTTATTAAATTATTAAGCTTATATAGTAATAAGATATAAGTAATTAAAGTTTTAATATTTATAATATTAAATATAAAAGTAGTATTAAAAAAAGAAAACTTTATAAAAGTTTAATAAAACTTATAAAATATAAAAGCTATTATATTATAATATAATATAATAAAAAAGAAAAAAACTAACTTTAAATAGAAAAAAAAGTATTACTTTATAAATAAATATAAAGTATTATTAAGTAATTAGAGAAATAGCTATAATTTTAAATAATAAAAATAATAGTTATTTATTATAATAAGTACTACTAAAAATAAGAAAATAAATATAATAAATTAATAATAATAGTTACTATTTAATATTCTAAATAACTTTATAATATACCTATTTTAAAAAGAAAATAAATAAAATAAAAAATAAAGTTATTATAAAGCTATTATTTAGAGAAAGCTTATTAAATAAAAAATAAAATATTTATAAATAAAAAGTATAAAATTTATTAAAAATAATTTCTTTTTTTAAAAGATAAAAGAGATCTTTAAAAAAAACTTAAGTAGTAGATAATATAATTTTAAAATTAGAATTATAAGATTTATAGAAATAATAATAATATTAAAAAATAATAAAGTTTTAGTAAATATATAATAAATAACTATTATATAGATAATAAAAATAACTTATAATAATAATAATAACTATAAAAGTTCTTTATAAATAATAAAAGTTCTTATTTATTATTAATTTTATTTTATAATAAAAACTATTATAATTAGAAAGGGAATAATTATAAAAGTTTAGCTATTTAAACTAAAAAAGCTTAAGAATAGTTTAGTTAAATTAAGCTAAAAAGATAGAGAACTTTATAGAAATAAAGTATAAAACCTTCTATAATAAGGATTTAATAAGTACTTATTAAAAAGTTAGAAAAGAAGATCTTAAAAGAAGTAAATAAAAATAGTATAGTAATATTATATTTACTTTTTAAGTATTTCTTCTATTAGTTTAACTTAACTATAGCTTATAGCTTTTAAATACCTTTATAATAAAGTATATAAATATAAAAAAGCTATTATTAATATTATTATTATTATTACTACTAATAGCTTTCTTTTTATTTTTAATAATAATAATAATAATAAGGAGTTTATTATACTTTTTAGCCTCTTTATATTTCTCTTCTCTTATTTTTTTTATTTTATTATTAAAGAGGTTAAAAATATAAATAAATTTAACTCTTTATATATATATTATTTAGAATATTTTTAAGTATTAAAAATATTATATTAATTATTTAGAATAGTTTCTTAAAAACCTCTTTATTATAAAGTTTTTTATAAAAAGTATTTTAAGTTTATTTTTATAAATAAAACTTAAAGTTATTATTATAACTTTATACTTATAGCTATTAATACTTCTAATATAAAATATTATAAAAAGAATTAATATATTTTATATATTTTTACTTTTTATAACTATTTTTATATCTTTTTAATACTTATTTATAAAGGTATTTAGAAGCTATAAGCTATAGTTAGGTTAAACTAATAGAAGAAGTACTTAAAAAATAAGTATAATATTACTATACTATTTTTACTTATTTCTTTTAAGATCTTCTTTTCTAACTTTTTAGTAAATACTTATTAAATCCTTACTATAGAGGGTTTTATACTTTATCTCTATAAAGTTCTCTATCTTTTTAGCTTAATTTAGTTAAACTATCCCTAAGCTTTTTTAGTTTAAATAACTAAACCTTTATAATTATCTCCTTTTTAATTATAATAGTTTTTATTATAAAATAGAACTAATAGTAAGTAAGAACCTTTATTATTTATAAAAGGTTTTTATAGTTATTATTATTATTATAAGTTATTTCTATTATTTATATAATAGTTATCTATTATATATTTATTAAAGTTTTATTACCTCTTAATATTATTATTATCTCTATAAGTCTTATAATTTTAGCTTTAAAGTTATATTATTTACTATTTAGGTTTTTTTTAAAAATCTTTTTTATTTTTTAAAAAAAGAAATTATTTTTAATAAGTTTTATATTCTTTATTTATAAATATTTTATTCTTTATTTAATAAGCTTTCTCTAAATAATAATTTTATAATAACTTTATTTTTTATTTTATTTATCCTCTTTCTAAAATAAATATATTATAAAGCTATTTAGAATATTAAATAATAACTACTATTATTAATTTATTATACTTATTTTCTTATTTTTAGTAATACTTATTATAATAAATAACTATTATTCTTATTATTTAAAGTTATAGCTACTTCTCTAACTATTTAATAATACTTTATATTTATCTATAAAGTAATACCTTTTTTTCTATTTAAAGTTAGTTTTTTTCTTCTTTATTATATTATATTATAATATAATAGCTTTTATATTTTATAAGTTTTTATTAAACTTTTATAAAACTTTCTCTTTTTAATATTACTTTTATATTTAATATTATAAATATTAAAACCTTAATTATTTATATCTTATCTTTATATAAGCTTAATAACTTAGTAAAGAATAGTAATATTTATTAGTATAACTAATTAAGTAGTAATAAGCTTTATATTTCTTATACTTTATAGCTATATTAAACTACTAAAGTAATATATATTTATATTAATATAAGTAATATTACTTACTAAATATATTATTTATATAATATTTAGTATTATAAAATAAGTATTTAGTGATTTTTTATTAAGGTATTAAATTAACTATTAGTATAACTAGATCTCTAAATACTTTATTAATAATACTTAAATCTTTTAGAACTAAATAAAGCGTTATACTACTTAGATTAAAGTTAATAAGTATTATTAGTATAAGATTTACTATATATATATTATAATTACTAATAGTTAGGTATTTCTCTTAATACTTTATAAGTAGTTAATAAATCTTATTAAGCTTTAGCTTAATTTAAAATAATATAATAACTAACTACTATAAATAAATACTAAGGAAATTACTATTAATTATATTTAAATATATCTTAAGATCTAACTTAAAGTATATAATCCTTTAAATTATATTTTTTTCTTAGTAGCTAATAATTTCTTTATAAAATATTTACTAAAAAAAGAATAAAAACTTTATTAAATAGATTTATTTTTAGCTTAAAAACACTTTACTTTAATACTTTTATAATAAAAGTTATATTTTTAATTAAGCTTAATTCCTTAATAAGCTTAATAAAGTCTTAAAGAAGTATCTCTTAAGTAATAACTTTTATATATTTAGCTTACTTACTTAAGATCTTTTTAAGGTTTAAGCTTTTTAAATATTTTATAATTCTTATAAATATACTTTAATTATAATCCTTAAATATATTAGCTTTAGCTTTACTCTTTAACTTAATACTTATAAGGATATTAATACTTCTTTTATAAATATTTATAAGAATTTTATTAGTTTTAAGGATAAGGATAAGTTATTAAAAAATAAGAGTAGTAATAATAA
This sequence comes from Colletotrichum sp. SAR 10_71, assembly GCA_025327135.1. NCBI lineage: Eukaryota > Fungi > Ascomycota > Sordariomycetes > Glomerellales > Glomerellaceae > Colletotrichum > Colletotrichum sp. SAR 10_71. The sequence goes on from JAKMWS010000064.1 coordinate 67,566, forward strand.
GAATAATATAGATATTAGTCTTAATAATAATAATATTAATAAAGAGTTAAGTAATTTAGAGGATAATTCTTAGTAGTTTTTAATAGATTTTTAGTAAATATATAGTAGTTTTTCTTTAGAGTTCTTAATTAGATATTTCTAAGTTTATATATTACTTTTAAGAAGTAGTTTTTTAAAGTCTTTTTATAGTTAATTAACTTTTTTTATTTCTTTATATTATTTATTATTTTACTTATAATATAACTTATATAGTTACTTTTTAAATCTTATAAAGATTTATAAAGTATTTACTAAGTGCTTTTTAAGTTTTTAAGTATTATATTTTACTAATTAGCTTTTTTACTTAACTAAATATAAGAGATTTATTAATACTTCTCTCTATAATATAATATCTTTAACTTCTTATTCTTTAAGGTTTTCTTTTAGGTTTAAAAGTTATTTTTTAGTAAGTTTTTAGTTATATTATAGCTTTAATAAAGTAACTAAGAAGATATTATATACTTTATTATATTTTTCTAAAAGCTATACTTTATAAGTATTAAAGCTTATAACTTCTATAATTAGTATAAAAATAAATTATAAAGTAAGTTTTTATTAGCTTTTTATAAAGTAGAAGTTTTTTATTAAGAGCTTTATAATATTTCTAATACTATAAGATTATACTTTCTTTTTAGTATTAATATTTTTAGCTTATACTTCTATTATATATTATTAATTCTTAGCTATTTTTTAGTAAACTTTTATTAGCTTTTTAAGCTTTTTATTAACTTTTTAGGTTTTAACTTCTATATTTAGTAAATAATAGTTAATTATTTAGAAATAATAACTTATAAAAGCTTTAAATAAGGATATACTAATAGTAGTATATTTATTATTATTATATAAGAATTTAGTTTTAACTAACTATATTACTTATTAGTTATATAAGCTTTTACTAAACTTTAAGAGATATATTATTAAAATTTAATATATTCTTTTAGTCTACTTATCTATTTATAGATATTATATAGTAGAGATATACCTTTTTATATCTTAAGCTTTAGTTTAATCCTATTAGAATTAGCTAATAATTAGCTTATCTTAATTACTAATAATAGCTTTAGGTATATTATAGTAATACTTAATCTTTTAATATAAAATCCTTATTAAACTTATAATATTTAGTTACTTTATTATTACTAAGAAGTAAGCTACTTTAGTTATCTAATATATAACTACTAAGATTATATTATATATAATCTTATTATTTTAGTAACTTTTTAGTAAGCTAGTTAAGAAGTCTAAAGAAATCTATTAGAATAAGTATATTAATAATTTTAGTATTTATAGTAGTTTATATAGTTTATACTATAGTATATATATTCCTTAGTAATATAAATATTTAGCGATATATTACTATATATTCTCTATTAAGTATAGTTAATAGAATTTTTATAAAATTAGCTTTATTATTTTATTTACCTCTATATACTTTAATCTAAACGTATTATAGTAGTTTTTTAAGATTTTATAGTAAAAGGATCCCTCTTTTAGGATAATAAGTCTTCTTTTAAACTAAAAAATATTATTCTTATTAAGTTAGTACCTTTAGTATTTTTTAGCGTCTTAGTAAACTTTAGATATAAGCTCTCTATAGAAGTAGTTTTTAGTTTATAGTCCTCTAACTATTTATTTAAGATCTATACTTAGTTATAATATATATACTATTTTATTCTAAATAAGCTCCCTTATTATAATATATAAGATATACTACTTTAGTATAGTAACTTTAGCTCCCCTTAAGTCCTTTAGTATATTACTATTTTCTTATAAAGCAGTTAGTATAATATTTATTATTAATATATAACATCTTATATAATAATAATAATACTTATAATAATACTTACTTACTTAAATATTCTATATAAAATAAACTAATAGACTTTAAGGTATAAAACTTTATATAAAAATACTTTATTTATTATAACTTATAACTATAATATTAATTATATAATATATATAGTTATATAAGTACTTTATATAATTAGTAGTTTAATAGGTTATATTTTAAGTTATCTTTCCCCTCACTTTTCCCTACCCTAAGGAATAACTAGCTAACTATATTAATAGGAATCATTATAATATATCTTTTCCCTTATTATTATCTATATAATTAAATACCTATAAATACTTAAGATTATTACTTTTTATTATAACTTAACTCTATCTATAACCTTATACTATATAAGTATATATACTATACTTCTAAATATACTTATACTTATATTAATAAGTTATAAGCTTAACTTAAAGATAACCTCTATTCTTTCTACTTCTTTACTTCTCCCCTACTCTCTTATAAAGCCCTACTTCTATTTAAAAGTTATATATACTAAAAATTAATCTTTTAAATACTTTTCTATTTATACTACCTTTATAGAAGCTAATATACTAATTAGACTAGTAGTTTAGTTCTATAAAATATACCTTTTATAAATCTATATATTTAATCCTATATAAATTAATTATACCTCTATTAATCCTTCTTTAAGTAGATAGTTTTTTATTACTACTTTATTTAATTTATATCCTTTAGATTATTTTTTTAAACTATCCTCTAGTTTACTCCTAATTTAGTTTAGACTTATATTTATAGTATAATAAACTTCTTCTTAATTAATTTACTATATAAGATATATATCTCCTTAGTTAGATAGAAGTCTAGCTAAAGAAGATATTAATTAAAGAGAAGAAAAAAACTACTCTTTTTCTAAGTTAAACCTTAACCTTTTAGGTTTTTAACTCTTATAATATTACTTTAAGAACTACTATATTATATATATAATAGCTTTTAAGTTATATAACTTTACTATTATTTATCCTATATAAAGCTTATAACTATATACTATAACCTATTAAAGTAATAATAACTAATCTTAAGGTTTAGTTCCTAAAGTTTATAAGCTCTAAGAACTATAAAGTATAAGCTATATATATTAAGGCCTTACTATATAGTAAAGATATTACTATAAACCTTATTAAGCTTATTTTTTTTATTAATAAAAATAAAAACTATAAAGCTTTAAGTTATATATAGTTATTTTATAATAATAAGCTTCTTAAGGTTATAAAAGATAATTTTAATATTTATATAGCTTAGAAATACTTAAAAACCCTATATAAGTTTATAGGTTTTATAAATAAGTTTTTAACTTATAAAGAGTTTTTTAATACTTCTTTAGATAACTTTAAATTTATAGAAAATTATATAAATAAAATAAAAGAACTTATAAATAACTTATCTTATAATTAGCTTAAACTATTTAATTAAATAGTTATAGCTTATATACTTAATAGTTTAAATAAAATTTATAAAGCTTTTATAACCTCTATAACTTAATCTCTTAGAACTAACCTTACTATTTATAACTTAAACTCTTTATATATTAATCTTATAGATAAATATAAAAGAAAAAGAAGTAAAGAAGTAGTTAATAATATTACTACTAAAGGTAATAAATAGAATAAAAAATAAAATAAAAACTAAGAAAATAATAAAAATAAAAATAAAAATAAAATAAATAAAAAACCTTAGAAAAAACAGAAAGGTTTATACTATAAAAATTATAAGAAAACTAACTATACTAAAGAAAACTATACTTTTCTATATCCTAAAAAAATATTTAGCTAGTAGAAAAAACCTTTTATTAGTACTAATAGTACTAAAGATAAAGAAAAAGAAGTAGTTAATATAACTACTTTAAATAATATTACCCCCTATATATCTCTTAATAATCCTAAAAATCTTATAGATTTAATAGATTTATTTTCTAATAAAGAAAAAAGAGATATTCTTTTTAAAAATATATATTATATAACTCCTAATAATATAAATAAAAATATTAATAATCCTTCTTTAAGTTATTTAATTAACTAGTTTTTTATTAAAGAAAAAGGAAAAATAAGGAGTTATACTAATAAGAATAAAAAAATAGTTAATTTTTATATTAATACTATAGTTATTATTTATATAGTTAATAATTATAACTTTATAAAAAATCCTATAAAAATAAATAAAATAATAAAATAAAGAGAAGTAAAAACTTTTACTTCTACTCTAAAAGGTAATTTAATAATATATCTTAATAATAATAATATTATATTAAAAGATATTTATTATATATCTAAATTAAGTATTAATCTACTTAGTTAATTTAAGTTAGATTTATTAGGTATTACTTTTATTATATAGAAATAACATATTTTATATAATATTAATAAAGATTATATTATTACTATAGGGGTAAAGAAGAATAACTTATATTTCTTCTAATTTCCTATTAATAATAATAATTATTATATATATAATATTATAACTAATAATAATATAAATAATAATAATAATAATAGCCTCTAATTATAGTATAAACATCTTAGATATATATATTTATAGACTTTTTTAAAAATAAAAGATAATACTATTATAAATATAAATATAAATAATAATAATAATAACTATAAATTACTACTTTATAAAGCTTATTATAAAGGTAAATTTATTACTAAAGTAAGTAAAAAATAAGTTTATAATAAAAATCTAAATTATTTAGATTATATAGCTTTAGACTTATATAAGCTTATAACGCCTACTATATATAATAAATATAATCTTTTTATTATCTTTATAGATAAATATTCCTATTTTATATAAAGAAAACTATTAAGAGATAAAGCTAAAGAAATTATACTTAATACTTTTCTTAAATTTTAAGCTAAAGTTAATAATAATAATAATAATAAAAGAATAAAAGAAATATCTATTAATAGAGGTAGAGAATTTAATAATAAATATATTAAACCTATATATATAAGTAGTAGGATTATCTATAATATAAGACCTCTTTATATATATAAGCTTAATAAACTTATAGAGTATACTATATATACTATAGTTAATAAAATAAGAATTATACTATATAATTTAAGTTTACTATACTACTTATAGGGTGAAGCTTTTTATACTACTTTTTATATATATAATAGGACTCCTTATAGCTTTATTAAGTATAAAACGCTTTATAAAATAAAGAATAATATAAAACTTAATATTAATAATATAAAAATATAGGATAGTATATACTACTATAAGAATAAAGATCCTAAAATTAAGAAATTAGACGTTAAAGTATATTAAAGTTATATAATTAATTATAGATCTAATAAGTATAAAATCTAAAATATATAACTAAAGAGAGCTTTATAGTCTTAAGATATTAAAATCTTAGAAAATACCTTTATTTCTTATTATAAAAAGCTTCCTATAAGTATAAATACCTACTTTAAGGATACTAATAGTAGTATTATACCTAATAATAATAGATATAATACTACTTATAATAGTCTACTAAGAGATATTTCTAATTAATTTATCTCTTATAGTAATAATTCTACTATAAGTAGAGATATTATTACTATTAATAATGCTCTTAAGAATCTAAGTGATAAGATTATTATTAATAGTAATAATAATATAAATAATAATAATAATACTAATAATAATACTATTAATAATAGTAATAAAAATTATAATATTATTTCACATAATAATAGCTATAATACTAATACTAGTATAAGTAGTTTATATAATAATAGTATAAAAACTATTAGTATTAATAATAGAGAAATAAATAAAGAAAAATCTAAGTTATTAATAGAGATCCCCTCTCTATTAGAAGAAGCTAAAAAAGACTACTAATAGGTTAATAATATAGTTAATAATACTAAAAGTACACTATTATTTACTATTTAGGATTACTTTACTCTTAATATATATAAAATAAATAATAACGTTATAACTAATAATAATAGGACTATTAGAATTAGTTCTATAAATAAAGCTTCTTATATACTATTAGTTATTATATTAGAAAAGCCTTCTAGTATAAGATAAGCCTTAAATTTTCTATATAAAGATAATTAGATTTAAGCTATATAATTAGAAGTAACTTAAATAGAAGATATAAAAACTTAAGAAATTATATAAAAACTAAATAATATTTATCTATTAAGTAGTAAATAGGTATATATTATAAAATTAAAAGATAAAATAAATAATATTTATAAGTATAAAGTAAAATAGGTTACTTAAGGTTTTAATTAATATTTAGGTATTAATTACTTAGAAACCTTTTTTACTACCTATAAACCTAAAAGCTATAGGTTTATAGTTATATTTACTATAAAAGAAAACTAAATTCTTTTATAATATAATATTATTATAGCGTTTATATATACTAATATAGATATAGATATATATATAATATTACTAACTAGTTTTTTATATAATAAAACTATAAATAAGTTAGAATTTAATCCTAATTATAATTATAAGTCTAATAATAATAAATATTACTATAAGCTTCTTAAAGCTTTATATAGGTTAAAATAAAGCTTTAGACTATAGTATAACTATTTAAAAGCTATATTATTAAAATTAGGATTTATTATTTCACTTTATAATAAAGTAATATTTATATTAAATAAAAATAGCTATAAAACTATAATTTATTACTATATAGATAATATACTATTAGTAGCTAATAATATTACTATTAGTAACTATATATATAATAAATTAAGGTAATTTATAAAAATATAATTATTAGAAGAGCTTAATACCTTTTTAGGCTATAAGTTTAATATAAATAGACCTAATAAATCTTTCTTTATATATTAAACTAAATATATATAAAAGATATTAAATAAATATAATAAAACTAATATAAATCTATTTATAACTTTTATGAGAGATAATATAAAATTATATATAAATAAATATATTGCTATTAAAGAAGAAATTCTATAATTTTAGTAGTAGATAGGAGTATTTATATATCTAGCTTTAAAAACTAGATATAATATAGCTCTAGTAGTTATAATATTATTAAGATATATAATAAACCTTTCTAAAAAGTATTTTATAGCTTTAGATTATCTATAAGGTTATATAAATAATTATCCTAATAAAGGAATCTATTATAACTATAATAATAATATAATATAGGATTTAATAAGTTATTTAGACTTTAATTAGGCTAGAGACCTAGATAATAGAAAATTTATATTAGTTTATATATTTTGCTAAGGATTATATAATATAATATCTTATAGTACTATAAAATAAAAAATAGTAGTTTTATTTATTTATGAAGCTAAATATATAGCTTTAACTGAAGTAGTAAAAGAAGCTTTATATCTATATAATAGTTATAATTTTAATTTAACTAATTTAGATTTTAATGCTATAAATAAACCTAAGATTTTTATAGATAATTTAGTAGCTAAAAAACTAGCTAAAAATCCTAAATTTTATAAGAAATCTAAGTATATTAATATAAAATATCACTTTACTAGAGAATCTTTATTAAATAAAGATATAATGTTATTTTATATAGATACTAAGTCTAATATTATAGATATATTAACTAAGCTTTTAGGTAAAGTTATATTTAATAATATACTTAATATAATAAATAATAATAATAATAATAATAATAATAATAATAATAATACTAATAATAATAATAACTATATTAAAGAAATAACTTATTAGTTTTTCTCTTACCTTTTTACTATAAGGTTCTTTAATAAGAGTTTTTTAATTAGTTATAAAATATATTATATAATATAGGAATATTTTTCTTATTTTTCCTATAAGGTTTTTAAGTTTTTTTATACCTATAACGTATATATATATTAAGTAAGTAAGCTATATACTATAAATTAGCTGTATATACCTTAAGGGGGGATATTAATATATAATATCTTATATAATAATAATAATACTTATAATAATACTTACTTATTTAAATATTCTATATAAAATAAACTAATAAACTTTAAGGTATAAAACTTTATATAAAAATACTCTATTTATTATAACCTATAACTATAATATTAATTATATAATACGTATAGTTATATAAGCACCTTATGTAATTAGCAGTTTAGTAGGTTATATTTTAGGTTATCTTTCCCCTTATTTTTCCCTACCTTAGGGAATAACTAGCTAACTATATTAATAGGAATTATTATAATATATCTCTTCCCTCATTATTATCTATATAATTAAATGCTTATAAATGCTTAGGATTATCACTTTTTATTATAACTTAACCCTATCTATAACCTTATACTATATAGGCGTATATACTACGCCTCTAAATACGCTTATACTTATGTTAATACGTATATATATATTAAGTGAGTAAGCTATATACTATAAATTAGCTATATATACCTTAAGAGGGGATGTTAATATATAATATCTTATATAATAATAATAATACTTATAATAATACTTACTTACTTAAATATTCTATATAAAATAAACTAATAGACTTTAAGGTATAAAACCTTATATAAAAATACTCTATTTATTATAACCTATAACTATAATATTGATTATGTAATACGTATAGTTATATAAGTACCTTATGTAATTAGCAGTTTAGCAGGTTACGTTTTAGGTTATCTTTCCCCTTACTTTTCCCTACCCTAGAGAATAACTAGCTAACTATATTAATAGGAATTATTATAATATATCTCTTCCCTTATTATTATCTATATAATTAAATACCTATAAATGCTTAAGATTATCACTTTTTATTATAACTTAACCCTATCTATAACCCTATACTATATAGGCGCATATATTACGCCCCTAAATACGCTTATACCTATATTAACAATTATATATAATTTTAAATAGGTAATAGTATTAATATATATACTTAGATATAGTAGATTATTAGTACTCTTTATAAGGTAGTACTAACCTAAAAGTAAGGATCTTTTAACTTTAGAGCTAGCTTTTTAGTAAGGTTTTTATATACTTTACTAAATAGCTTAGATATAAGTTCTTATAATAGCTATAATTCCTTTAAGCTTAGTAATATATTAGTAAGTTATTACTAATAGCTAGCTAATAAGTTTTAGCTTTTTCTTAAAGGTAGGAAGTATATTATCTACTTTAAAGTCTTCTATTATATAGTTAGAGTACTATAATAGTTTATTTATTAGATTAATAACTTTTAATCTATATTAGATTTTAAAATTAAATATTAATAAATAATAAACTTATTATATAAGCTTTCTATAAATATTACGTATAGGTATAATAAGTACCCCCTTTAGCGCTATATAGTTTATAAGTACTAAGAATTTCTTAGGGAGCCTTTAGAGGTATTATACTTAGTAATTTAAGCTTTTTATAATAATGAGGAGCTCTTATTACCTTATAGCTTAGTATCTTTCTATATTTAAAAGCTTTTTTAACTAAAAGGCTACTAAATATTAAATAGTACTATACTTCTATAAAAGTATATTAGATACTACCTAAATAGATATATTAGTTTTAACTTTAGTTTTTAGCGCTAAGTTATAATATCTTAATATTAAAGCTTTAGTAAATACTCTCTAAAATATCTTAAATATAGTTTATATCTCCTCTATTTAAATAAAAGTTTCTAATTTTATACTATTTTAACTCCCTTTTAACATATTATTTATAAGAGCTATAATATAGAAATATCTAGTAATAAATTTATAGTAAAAGTTATAGAAGTTTAAGAAGATTTAAATATCCTTAAAAGACTTTAGTATTAGCTATTTAGTGATTACTTAAACTTTATCTAAGTCTATTTTAATATTATCTTAAGTAATATAAAACTTAAGGAAATCTACTTCTATTTAATAGAAGTTATATTTCTTTAGTTTTATAAATAGCTTAGTAGCTTTTAAGTAACTTAAGACTATATAAAAGTCTTTAGTATGCTATCTTTTAGTATTTAAATAGATTAAGATATTATCTAAGTATATAATATAATAAGTATCTAGAAAGTTAGTAAGTATTTAGTGAATATATATTTAAAAAGTTATTAGAACGTTAATAAATCTAAATAGTATTACTATATACTTAAAGTGCTTATATTAGGTTTTAAATATAGTCTTTTATTTATCTACTTTATTAATTATAATTCTATAATATACTTTATTTAAATTAATCTTAGAAATAAACTTTATACTAATAAGCCTATCTTAAAGCTTATTAATTAGTAATAGAGGGTAGTAGTTTTTTACTATAATTTTATTTAACCCTCTATAATCTATATATAATTATAAGCTACTATCCTTTTTAAGTATAAATAAAACTAATACTTTAGTAGAATTAGTTAAGTAGTAAATATATTTAGCTACTTCTATTTCTTAAATATATTTAGTAAGGGTTTATAGCTATTCTACTAATATAAAGTATATTAGCTTATATAGAAGCTTTTTACTAGGTTTTAACTTAATATAATATACTACTCCTTTTAGTTTAGAGACCTTCTTTATATTCTCTTTATTAAAAATATTAGTAAAGGGTTTAAGTTCCTTAAGGATCTTTTTCTTACGTTCTTTATTTAGTAAGCCTTTACTTAAGGTATTAATATCTTTCTTATCTAAAGCTAAAGCTTTTATTAAGTATATTATATAAGCTTTCTAACTATTTTCTATAATCTTTTATATTATTACTTTTAGTTTAATAAGTAAGATATAATTATATAACTAAGTATAAGTGTAAGTATTTATATAGATACTTTTTTTACTTATTAAGTTATTAGATAAAAGAATATCTCTTACTCTTTTAGGATATAGGTTAGCTATAAACGCTTAATAAATCTTTTATAGATAGTTTTAGCTATTAATTAAGAAGATAGTAAGTTAATAAACCTTATTAATAAGTATTAGTCTTCTTTAAAAGTCTATTAGCTTTAAGGCTATAATATTAGTAGCCTCTTTTAGTAAAAGCTTCTCTATAAGGTCTTCTTATATAAGGTCTACTATAATATAAATATCTATATTAACTAATAGTTTAACTTTATTATACGCTTAGAGTATAATTACTTAACCTTTAATAGTCTGCTTTATAGAAATTAAGGTGATTTTTAGTATAATACCCCTTAAGGTTACTTTTATACCTACTTATTTCTTAAGTCTTTAGTATTAGTTATATAAGAGATTATAATAGTATTAATTTTACTTTATCTTAAGTTTAAGTTTTAGTTACTACTTATAAGCTATATATAAGGCTTAATATAGTTAGAGGAGATATATTTATATTTCTTATAGTTATAGTATTAAGTTCTTTAAAGGTTAAAGGCTTTACTATTAGAGCTAGGTGTTATATAGGGGTTTACTAAGTAGTTATTTTAATATAAGGTCTCTAGGTAGTACTCCTTTAAGTTTATTAACTAAGGGGGTTATAAGTTGCTCTTATAAAAGTAGTTTAAAAAGCTTAAGTATAGTTACTTATATAACTTAGAATAGCTAGTAAGCTTTCTTATATATCTCTTTTTTAAAATCTCTTATAGTCTCTATATATATAAGGCTATAATATATATATTTATATAATTAATATCTTACTTAAAAAGCTTATCTTTTAAAGTTTTAATAAGACTTTAAAAGAATATATAAGCCTTTATATTATTTATATTTAGCTTATTAAGGGCTTAGTTAATAGACTCTTAATAAGCTTAATAAGTAATAGGTTTTTTATTATCCTTTTAGTAATACTATCTTAAAGTATTATAATAGTTCTATTCTTAGAGTTTAAGTATTATATACTACTTTCTTATAAAAACTCTAAAATCTTTCTATATAAGGTTAACTTACTTCTTTAATATATTTATAAGTATTTACTAATAAGTTTATTATTCTATTTATAAGGTATACTTTATTATACTTAAAGCTTATTAGATATATTAGCTATTAGAGTAGCTAAAGTAGTACTTATAAGCCTCCTCTATTATAATAAGCTAATTTTCCCTCTTTATACTAATAGATTTATTAGTAAAATAGGCTATATTATAGTTTAAAGGTTTCTTATAAATTTTTAGTAATTATTTAGTAGGTATTTAGTTATTTAATATAATAGTAATTAGTTTATATTAGTTAGCTATTATAATTATAATCTACTATATTAATACTTAGCTAGTAACTTTATTTAGCCCTCTAGTTTAAGCTAACTTATTAGTAGTAGCTATAAATATCTAGCTTTATAGCTTATTTAATCTATAGGGAGGGGTTTTATATTCCTTATTCTCTTATATATACTTATTATCTATTTAGTAAGTATTTAGTATAAGTAGCTTATCCTCTTTAGAACCTTTAGCTTTATTTAAAGTATAACTTCTCACTTCTCTTTATTAACTTATATTATCCTCTAATTATTTATTAAGGTTATTTTCTTTATATAAGCTTATATAAGCTATTTTATTTAGTGTTTAGTAAATATTAAGTATAAGTTCTTTAGCTTAATTAGTAAGTATTATTTAGGTATATAGCGCTATTATTATTACTAACTTTCTTAAAATAAAATAGAAGTAAAAGAATTATAAAGATATTTAGAGGTTATAAGTTATAGTTAAGTTAAACTAATAGAAGAAGTACCTAAAAAGTAGGTATAATATTATTATACTACTTTTACTTACTTCTTTTAAGATCTTCTTTTCTAACCCTTTAGTAAGTACTTACTAAGTTCTTATTATAGAGGGTTTTATACTCTATCTCTATAGGGTTCTCTATCCTTTTAGCTTAGTCTAGCTAAACTATCCCTAAGCCCTTTTAGTCTAAGTAGCTAGACCTTTATATTATTATAATATTTTTTATTTATTACTTCTAAGAAGTTATAAAATTTAATTTTATAAACTAAACTATAAATATAATACTTTTTTAAAAGTATTTCTTAATTTTAGAAGTATTCTTTATATTTTAAAAGTAGTTTTTTAATTTTTTATTAACTTTAAATATAAGATTTTAATTACTAAAAAGCTAATATTTAATATATTTTTATTTTTATTTAAAGTAATATTACTAAAACCTTTATTCTTATTATATTTATTTTTATATTTTTAGCTATTTTTATTTTTATATTTATTTTTCTTTTAGCTTTTATAATACTTATTATACTTATTACCTCTTTTATTATACTTATTACTTTTAATATTATTCTTATTATTTTTTCTTTATTTAATAATAAGTAAAAAATCCTTTTTAGCTTTATTATAACTAATAAACTCTTTATAGTTATTTTAGCTTAATATTAATAAAACTAATTAGATATATTTATTATTATTTTTTATATTTATTAAAATTAAGCTTTATTATTAAGTTTAAAAGGTTTTTATATATATTTAAAGTTTTAGTTTAAAATAATATTTATTTTTAGATATTTTAGACTTATTTTTAAGTTTTTATAAGCTAAATTAAACTTCTTAGTTATAAAACTAAATATAAACTTTTTAACTATTATATTACTTTATTTCTTATTATTTTTATTTTATATTTTTTATAATAAATATATATATATTTATTAGGTTTAGTAATATATAAAAATATTTAAACTTACTTCTAAAAAAGTTTTTTATAAAACTATTAATAAGTATTAAGTTTATAAGTATATAAACTATATTAAAATTACTTTTTTAGAACTTTTATTATAACTATATATTCTAAATATTTATATAATAGAAATATATTATAATATATTCTCTATTATTAACTATAAATTAAATTATTTATTAATTATTATAATTAATCTTTTAAATATTTTTCTTTATATTTAATATTATATTTTAAAAAAGTTTTTTAAATATTATTACTTTTTTTATAATATTCTTAAAACTTAAAAATTTTATTTTTATTATAAATATTATAATAATATTTTAATATATAGCTTTTTAATATATTATACTTTTAAAGAGGAATATAATATATTTTTAAGTTAATTTTTATATTTCTTTATTATTAATAAATAAAGTATTATTTATAATTTAAAGAACTTATATATTTCTTATATTTTTAAAATAAAGAGTAAAGAAATATATTATATAGAGGTATTAAATTATTTAGTTAATTATTACTATATAAATTAATAAAAAGTTTATAAAAAATTATAAAAAATATATAACTATAAAAACTATATCTAAATATATTATTATTACTAAATAAAATATAAAACTAATTTTCTCTTAATACTTTTTTATATATATAAAAGAAATTTATTTTTTATTCTTTTTAAGTTTTTTAAAAAGTAATAAAATTATAAAATATATTCTTTTTTAAAAATTAAAATACTTAATAACTTTTTTAATATATAAGTTATATACTAAATAAACTTTTTAAACTATATAATTTCTAATTATTTAGATATTAAAATAATATTTAATAATATTTTAATTTTTAAGTTTATATTTAATTTTTAACTTATTAATAATTTATTTTATTTTAAAAAAATAATTTTAATAATATAAAATAAAAATATTATTTATATAAAATAAAACTAAAATTTAATATTAAAGATTTTAAAAAAAATATACTTCTTTTAAATTTAAAATAAATTTTAATTTTTTTAAAGTTATTAAGAAATATTTATATTAAAAAAAATATATCTTTAAAACTATATAAAGTTTTATTAAACTTTATATATTTTTTTCTATATTTAAAACTTTTTAAAAATTAATAATAAATTAGAAGTTTATTTAGATCTCTTTTTATATTTTAAAAAATATTATTTATATTAAATTATTATATTTTAAAATTAAATTAAATAGTTAATATTATTATAATATAAAATATTTTTATAATAAGAGTTATTATATATATATTTTTTAAAATACTTTTTTTAGAAGTCTCTTTATATATAAATCTTAATTTTAAAATATTTTAAGTTACTATTTATATTAATTTTATATATAAAAACTTATTTTAAAAATAAAAATCTTAATTTTATAGATTATTAGTTAATTTCTTATTATATTCTTTTTTTTTATAATTTCTTAATTTTAAATTTTATTATTTCTATAAAATATTTATATAGATATTTTAAAAATATTAGAAGTTTTTTTTAATTTTAAAAAAATAATTAAAACTTAGATATATATATATCTTATTTTAAATCCTTATTATTATATTTTTATTTTTAACTTCTAATATAATTTTAAATATATAAATAAAATATTATATATTTAAAAAAACCTTTTTTTATTATTTTCTTAATATTAAGTATAAATATTATAAAAAAAGCTTTTTAAATATATTAGTTTTTAATAAAAATTACTTTTTCTTAATATTTAATCTTAAAGAATAGCTATTTTAATTTATTTTTATTATTTATTACTTTAAAATAAATCTCTAAGATATTATTAATAAATAAAATAAAGTTTTTAAATTATTCTAAAAATTATTAATTATATTAGCTTAATTAATTTATTTATTTATAATTATTTTAATTATAAGCTTCTTTTAAAACCTCTTTTAAATTTTTTATTTTAAATATTTAGTTTATAACTTTAGTTACTCTATTTTTTAACTTAAAGAAGTTTTTAAGAAGTATTAATATTATTCTTTTATTATTTATATTTAATATTAATATTCTAAGTTAAACTTAAAGTTTACTATCTTTATTTTAATTTTTATTAAGAGTAATATAAATATTATTATCTCTTTTTAAAATATTTATAATTTCTTTAATTTATTTATAAAAATTATTATTAGATATATTTAATATATTAGTTTCTCCTTTTTAATTTCTAATTATAATTTAAGGTTTTAAAATATATTTAAAAATAAAAAAACTTCTTAAAACTTTTTTTTAAATCTTTTATATATTATAATATTTTATAACTATATAACTAAAATCTCTTACTTTTTAAAAATATCTTTTATTATATTATTAGTTTATTTCTATATACTTAAAAGCTTAAATATTAAGTTTAAAAATAACTTAAATTTTAGTTCTTTTTTAATAATATAATATATAATTTTAGTTAGTATTACTATATATTTATCCTTTTTTAAATAAAACTTTAACTTATTAAATTATATATTATATATTATAATTATTCTCTTAAATATAAATATTTAGATCTTATATATATTATATATATTATTAATATATTTAACTAGATATCTAAAATATTTTTATAGATATATTTTATAATATATTCTTTTTTATCTTTTTTTTATTATTTTTTAAATAAATATATATAATAACTATATATATATATTTATTCTTAATATAGTTAAAAATCTCTTCTAATTATAGATATATAAAAAAGAGCTTATTAATAAAAATATTAAATATATTATTCTTTTTTAACTTAATTTAGTAATTTCTAATTAGTTTTTTATTATAAAGATTAATTAAAAAGATAAATTTTTATAAAAGTTAATTTTAGCTATATTTTTAGAAGTAAATTAACTTTTTTTTATATTTTAATATTTCTTAAGATTATTTCTTAGTTAATATATTTTAAATTACTAATTAGCTTTTTTATATCTACTAAAAATATCTTAAATATAATTCTATTATTCTTTACTTAATATTAATAATATATATTACTATTAATAGTAATTATAGCTATTTTATTATTTTAATATATAATATAAATTATTAATCTATATTACTTTTTAACTTATTATTTAAAATAAAAAAATATTATAAAGATTTTTTTAAATAAATAATATATTAAAAAAAACTTTATAACTTACTTAAATATTTATTTTTAATAATTAAAATATAAAAAACTTTTAAGATTATTTTAAAAAAATAATAAAAAATATCTTAAAAGATATAATAATATAGATAAATTATTTTATTTTTTAACTTTAAATATAAAATAACTTTTTTTATATAAATTTTAATATATATTTTATATTATATTTATATTAAGCTATATATTTTTATTTTTTAAATATATTTAATTATATATTTAAAAGTTTTAAAGCTTAAATAGCTAAAATAAAAATATTATAAATATATATTATCTAATTAATCTCTATAATAATTATATATATTTTATTTATAAAAAGCTTTTATTAGCTAAATTATAATAATAATATATATAAAACTTATTAATATATTTTTAAGAAAGTATAAAGAAAAAGATTTATATTTAAAAAAAACTAAATTATATTTTTAGATTAATATAATAATAACTATATTTTAAATAAAGTTTTTTATATATAAAATATAGTTAAATTTATAAAACTAAATTTTCTATATATTAAAATAACTTTTAGATATAATATTAATATAAAAATTATTAATATAAATAATATTTTTAAGTATAAAATTACTTAATATTTATTTATTTTAGCTTTTAAAAATCTTTTTAAAAATATAAGTTCTTTAGTTTAAAACTAAAATCTAAGTTATATTTACTTTTATAATATTTTCTAAACTAAACTCTATATAGAAGTTATTTAATAATAATAATTTATTATTAACTAAATATATAGTATTATAGTTATTATAAATTATATTATATAAAAATATATATAGTAAAGTAGATATATTAAATAAATATATTTTTAGTATAATTATTTTAAAAAAGTTTTATAGAATAATTAATATAGCTATAATATTAAATAAGATTTTAATATTTAACTTCTAGTTAGATTTATTATTCTAATTATTCTTTTTATTATAATTTCTATATTATTAACCTCTTTTACTATATAAACTACTTCTTTTATAATTAGTATTATTTATTTAGTTTAAAATCTATTTTTTATATATAATTATAGTTTTAATATTTATTTATTTATTTTAATTAAATTTAAAAAGGATTTCTTAAGTTTTATTATTATTTATAAAGATTTAATAGAACTTATAAAACTTTTTATAAATATACTTTAAGTATTTATATATTTTAGAAGTTTAAGAATATTCTTTTTTATATAAGTAGCTATTAAGATATATATTAAAAAAGTTATTAAACCTCTTTTTTAAAATAATAAATAATATATTTAATCTCTAAAAACTCTTAATAAGTAAATATTTATAAATTAAAATTAAAAAAATAATTTTATACTACTTTAAAATATATATTAAAAACTTTAAATTAATATTTATAATAAACTATATAAGTTTAATATAAGTTTAATCTAAAATAAGTTAATATTTAATTACTTTAAAAAAAGTTTATAATATAAATTCTCTTTAGATTTTTAGAATATTAAGTTTTTTTATTTCTATATAATAATAATATTACTTTATATATTAAATAAAAAGATTAATATTAAAATTAGCTTTTTTAAATAAATAAAAATAGTTTTTTTAAATTATATTAATAACTATAAGTATAATAAATATAAGCTATTTCTTAATTTTATATATAAAAGTTTATAAAGTTACTTTTAATTAAATTTTATTATTTAAAATAATTAATTTAATATTAATTAAAATAAAACTTAAAACTATTTTATTAATTTATATTTAGAAATTAAAATAATATATTAAAAAAGTTTATTAATTTAAAAAACTTATTATATAATCTTTAATTATTATATTATATTCTAATTTAATATTTTTATAAATAATAATTTAAAATATTTATAATAACTCTAAAAAAGAGAATAATTTTACTATTTTATTAAATATAATATTTATTTCTTTTTTATTTCTTAAAATCTTTATAGTTAAATAAATATTTTTTAATATATTTTTAATAACTTCTATTAAATATTTAGTTTTTTCTAAATATTATTTTATTTATTTATTATATTCCTCTTAGTATTTTATATTTAAGAAGTTCTAATATTTAATAATAAATTTAAAGATTTTTAAAATTATAGTTATTTATAAAAAGTTAATATAATTATTTATATTTAAGTTAATATAGTTCTAAAAACCTCTTAAATATATATAAAACTTAAACTAAATATATTATATAAACTAATTACTTCTTAATATAAAAATATTTTTTATAAAGAGAATTTTATTATTAATAGAAAATATAATAAATAAAAATAATAAAAAAATTAATAAAAAAAAATAGAAATAAGTTTTTTATATATAACTTATAATAGAGAAGTAATTTAAGTTATTAATAGAACTAAGTTTATAATTCTTATAAATTATAAGTATATAAGTTATTAAGAATAAAAGTATATTATAGGAGTAACTATTTAGAAAAGTAGTCTATATTATAAACTAATATCTATATATATAGCTTATGTAATACTATATATTATGTGATAAGTAGTGAGGCTGTAGCTTAGATTAAGGTTATTATAATAATATCTATAGAGATAGAACAAGACTTAGGTGTATCTGAGGAAGTGATCAAATTATAGAGGGAATCCACCGATATGTCCCTTTTGCGAGTCCTCAAGTTGATGAAACTGGAGGTTCTAGCGCTTCGTGAGCTTGCCAAGTGCATTCTCCTGTACCTGGTGCACTTGAACATTGCATTGCTATATGTCGACAGCCGCTCTTATTGGGAAGTCGTCGCGGAAGCCCTCCGTGGAATTTCCCTAAATCTGCTGGCACTCAAATTGGGCGGTCTTAGTTCTCAAACCCCCTTGGAATCTTTTTTGGGTCCTTGTCTACGGACATTGGATGTGGCAACGCACAATTCACGAGTCTTTAAAGAGAAGGATATTCTAGAAGTTGCCAAACGAGGCCCACTGCTAGAGTGCCTGACCCTGCGCATCCTCAGGCGTAAGGGAGATGGATTCGAAGTGGCAGCGTATCGAGCTCTGGGCAAGTTCAAGCGGCTCCTCGCGAGACCTGACAATCACACTTGTCGTCCGGCCACCTCCGATTACTCGCGCGACCCTGGAAGAAATGGATGTACAGGATATGAGCGGGTTCGAGAGGGAGATATGGCGAGTGACGGAAAACAAGGTCCCGAAAAGGCACCAACACCCTCCGGGTTTCACGATGCGCGACCTGAAAGCAGCTGTCATCAACTCGGCAGTGGATGCGCAGTTGGTGCGTTCGATCGTGGATGTGATCTCAGCCTCCAAGCAGAGAAGTGCAGCGGTTTTTCTCGAATGTCTACGGGTTGACGTGACGGGGTACGACCAATTCAAGATGGATAATCAAGACGACGCTGAGTATCCATTTGGAGAGTATTGCGCGCTCATCGGTCTACCATGGGTTGCCAAGCGCAATGTCAACTCGGAAAATCGGGCAGATTACTCTGTCCTTCCTGGCCGGGATAAGAAGGATATATTCAGACGTGATAAGGCTCCTATAGAAGAAGCAGGAGGTATATTCCTCTACCTTGTTGAGATGCTCTGGCCGCGGGCGGCGCCTACTGCAGATCTTGTTGGAAGAGCTTGGCATAGCTTCCCATTGCTAACGGACAAGGCCATTGATTCACCCCAGAATATGTAATTCCAGCGAATAGGATAGACGTGGCACTTTTTCCTGCCGCGACTGCCAGTTGTCATCACTCAACCCATCACTTCCACACACGTAACGACGCCTCCCCTGTATTTTGAGCAACAAATTGGCTCTTCTATTGAGATGCTACATCATGTGAAAGTAGCCTTGAGAGTAGTCTAGAGTGTTCACATACGAAAACTGAAGCTTGCTCGGAGATCATTTCCACACAACCCTGAACGATTGCCTCTGGTATCAGAAGCAGTGCAAGGCCACCTTTCTTTATGCTTTATCTACTTCCTTACTCAATTCGCAATTGATCTCCATTTAAATCCAGGTACCTCATTTAGCTTTTGTTCTGGAGTCTTCCTATCCGGGCGGATACTCCCAGCTAACCGGGCGGAACACTGGCTTTAAGCCATATCAGAAGAGGAAGCCTTTCATTATTATTGTCGTCATCATCGTCGTCGCTTTTATTATTGTCTTCGCCGTCTTCATCATTATTACTACTGATGTCCTATTGTCATTACCGGCCGGATAGCTAATGATATCCGCCCGAAGAGGTGAAGTTTTGTTTCGGGCTTCGGGGTCTTTCACTTCCCTTCGCCCCGAAGCTAAGCCTCGACTAAGCCCACAAGGGTCTCAGACTCAAATTGTTAGCTTAGCGCTAAATTAGGGAAATTGCTTATTGTCAATACGAGTTTTGCTTCGGGCGCAGAATTGCCGAAGGAAAATAGAAACGTTCAATGTCAGTATGCTGAAATTCACCTGGATTCACTAAGGTAGTTTATGTGGCATTTGCTGTTTTGCCCATGCAAACATGCTTCTCTCCTTTGAATCCTCTTCCAGCAGCTGATCCACCTGTCTGATGATTGCTTCGCCCCAGCCGTTGAGATACCATACCGTCTTCTCCATGGATGACAGAATCACCGCGAAATAGGCGACAAGCAACAGGGCCGGAGGCTGGAGCGTCTCGATATCTGTCAGAATGTCTGCGTCAAGAAAATATAGCCAGCGTAGGACGATGCCTGCTTCTGAGAATACGCCGCAAGCTGCTAGGGTCTTGGCGATATCTCTCAGGCCCAATGTAGCCTTCTCATAGGGACTATTTAGCCGACGAGGATCGTTCTTTGTTTGAAATGCTTGAAGATCCTCAAGAGCCTCTAGGATATCAAAAGGTAGGTTTGTGTTCCGTATTGAGAGATCCCTATAAGTTCACGGTCAGTCAACCAATGCACATGTGTCGCTGGAGGGAAGGTGCATCTCGTACATCTCTCCGAGTTCCTTTGACGTGAACGGTCGAGATCCAGAATCCAATGCGGCAAGATCAGTCATGGCACTCCACGAGAGACATGACAATATAATGACACGGAACCCCTTTATAGCTCGTGCTAATCTGACGAGATTTTCGATTGCGTCTGCTTCTGAATTGTGCGTGCGCAAAGTTGATGTCAGGATGTGGATGATGACAACGCCCCCGAACAGAAATAGAGGTTTCTGATTCTTTTTGCGCTCATCCTCGTCTGAAAGTTGAGAGCGGAAGGTTTCTGACCCAATATTGAAATGGTAGTCGGATAGATTGAGATAGAGTTGTCGGTTGCCTGAAAGGAGGTAGGCTTTGTGCGCTGCAGACAGGGCTAAGATGCCGTGAAGGACAAAGTCATTTTCATAGCATGACTGGGGAATTACAGTCCTCCAGATATGGAGAACATCCGGACGCCTGGCCATTGAGTGTACAGTGAGGGTGCAAAAATGATGCATCAACTCCTGGTCCCGACTGTGTGAAAGTGACGAGAAAGTGGGATCAGAAAGGCGTGAAAGGTCGAACTTGTGTGTGTCGTACGAAATCACGGTCTCGCCGTAGTCTGACTCAGGCGAACGGTTGGCCATCAAAATAGCCTCAAAAATCGATCGGACATGTCGACGATTGGGACTGTGTCCGAGCTCTGATGACGGAGAGCCTCCTGGGGAGAGGGGTTTCGCATATGTTAAACTGCATGAGACTTTGCGTCGAGCGCAATGGGAACACGCAGGCCATGCTTCATCGCACTATGAGGTTTTCAGATAAGCCATGCTAATATGATCGCGCAAGCTCTACACGTCACGCCTACCTTTACCCTGCGACGCTTGCAATCCGAGCAGCCACTGCGCGATTTTGTATGGTTTCGACGGGAGGTTTTTTTGCAAATAGCAGCGCTAGGCGTCTCCATCCTAGGATGCTCATAGAAACAATATTGCGAAGGGTGCTGTCGGTATGGATCACACAAGACAGCCAAACAAGATTGGGTGAATCTGGGGCTCTTTATGCGAGCTCGTATCGAATGCGATATACGAAGAACGGCGGTTCGAAAGGGGTAGCTCGAACGCTTCATTCCCGATTGGGACAGGTGTCAGACGTCTAAGTGTGCTCGGCCAACGAAAAGTTCAGCCGATCGTCAGTGGCGGTATCAAGAACTGCCACTGAGCGGTAAGTCCGGCAGATTACGCCGGGGAGTTCGACCGACGCTGGATCTTCGGTATGTGCCGTCGTCCGATTTCTGCAGCATGGCCATACATGCTTAAATGTCACCGAATTCAGAGATGGTACAGTATGTGTCGTATTTGTCAACGCCCCGATTAGCAATGTTCAATCTATAGCAGGACATCTACTAACTTACCCCACTGATGCTCGCCTTGACCGTTACAATTCTGCCGTCCGGTAGTTGGAACAACTGCCCCAAGACTTAGCCGTGTATCCGCTGCCGGCGTCGGTGTCGTCCCTTAAATATTCCAACACAATGACTTGATCGTGTTCCATGTGGGATCTGTCACAGCATGAAACCTCACTATTCGGACGGGCTCCATCAGTTGCATGTCTAAAGGATTAGGTAGAATGCTCTGGGTCGCGCTGAAATGATGGCATCACAATCTTTCTACTCGGTCTACGGCCAGAATTGGTAAGAGTGAGTACCCAGGCTGGGCTAGACCACGAATATCAACATATGCGTGAATACTGCGTGACTGTTTGGGATGGTGGACATACTACCATACCCTCCGACTTACATATAGCGGTTAGGTGTTTGAGGACCTAAGGCTCATGGAGGATACGATCAACAGCGTTTCCATCAACACGGCCAACTTCAACTGAGGGAGGGGTCTCGTGGCCCTGTATGCATATTTGTGTAGTTTAGTTTCTTCATGTAGTTAAATTCTTGTGCAGCTCACGACACACCTCTGAATTTGACTTCCTTAGCCACAGGAGATCTCGAAGATAATAAACAGTCACCTAAGTCCGTCCCATGATTCATACTTATCGTCCCCAAACCTCCCACTTTCGAGAATCCTCACAGCCCCTTCTCCATCGCCTCACTTGCCGCTGGACATCTTGCTCGTCAGCGATGACCCGGTAAGCTCGCCGTTGTACACAGATCTCTCGTCCGCGGCCCTCGCACCAGGCGCGATGCTAGCCAGATCGCGCACCGTCATCTCGGCACACAAATCGACCACGCTGCGGGTCGTCATCTTCATCCAACCAGACCACGTCCCGGCTGCTGCTCTACCCCTTCCCCGGGCCCCCGTATCCCTGTCCGCCTCGGACAAACATCTCTCGGCGAAATCAGCCTCGACGCACTTGACCCAGAAGTATGGGTCCCGATTGACGCCCTCTAGCACCTCGTCGTCAGCAAGGAGGAAAGCGCGCTGATTGGGTTCGTCGTGCATTACGGGCAGCGACTGGTTCTCATTGTTGTCATCGTCGTCAATGGAGCTACGACTGGCCACCGCCGCCTGCTTGTAAATCTCCCGCACCTCGTCCATGGTCTTGTCCGCGAGCAGAGCGGCGTCGGAGCGGGCGTCGAGGACGAAGACGGATTTGAGTTGTGCGGCGACGTCCTCCTCGCCGGTCTCAACGTAGCCGTCTATCTCGGAGACGGCCTGGGTCCGGATCTTGTCGAGGAGGATGCGCCACTGCGCGTCGGTAGCCGGGCCGTAGGCGGTGCGGTAGATAGTGAAGCCCCAGCTGCAGTAGTATCAGCGCCCACCGCAAGGCAAGTAAACTTATCAAGTTCAATCAATCAATCAATTAAGTTTGAAGCTATCACTAGTTAATTAAGTTAAGTTTAACCCTTAAACTTAATTAATTACTTTAACTCTTTTAATAGGGATTATAATATAGATTAAATAAATATTTTACTACTAAATATCCCTACCCTTCCTTATTTACTTTCTACTACCCTCTACTTCTAATAGACCTCTCCCTTAGTAGGGTATAAATTACCCCTTTTTACTTACTTAGCTTTTTCTTTTTTCTTCTTAATATAATAATTAATATAATTATTCTAGTAAATATTTATAATATTCTCTAAGCTCTATAGGGGTAATAGCTAAGTCCCTTAAGGAAGTTAAAAGCTAACCCTTAAGATCTTCTAGAAATTTATATTAAAATTATTATTTTATTACTATTATCCTCTATCTCTATTATCTATTAATATCTTTTAAATATAAAGGTATTACTAAGTTTACTCTCTCTTTTATCTTACTTATCTTATATTAAATATCTACTATATTAGTAATTCTCTATTTAACCTTAACCTCTCTTTTAAATACTTTTAACTAACTTATAAAGTATAAATCTATTTTATTATAGCTTAAATAAAGTAAAAACTACTTCTTACCTAATTATCCTTTATTTAAAGACCTCTTTAAAGTTATAATAAATAATAAAGTATATATATAAGAGTTAGAGCTTTAGAGAAAAAGTAGAAAGGAGAGGATAAGCTAAATAGAAAGCTATAGTTAGTTTTTTATTTACTACTAACTAGATAGTTAACTAAAAGCTAGTTATTAAGCTTATTATTACTATAATCTTAAAAGTAAATAAATTATTCTTAATATTAAAGTAACTTTATCTATTTTAGAATACTTTAAAAAGAATTATACTAAAGAGATTAAAATATTATCTATTAGCTTAAAAGGTTCTAAAAAACCTAATAATATTCTATATAAGAGATAGTATTTAGATTTTACTAATTTAATAAGAGATTATACTAAAGGTATCTAAAAAGCTACTATCTACCTTATTATTAATACTAACCTTCCCTTTAGTATTTATAAGAACCTTACTTTTTAGAGTATAATCTTTAGTATTAGTATAAAGCTATAAATATTACTATAATCTGCTACTTTAATAGTTTATATACTTAAGGGTATTTAGAAGTATTAAAAAGAGGTTATATAGTAAGAACTTCTATATACTAACTCTAAAATCTATTTAGCTTTTAATTTATAGATTTCTCTAGGCTAATATATTATTATAAATATTATTATATACTTCCTTACTAGAGAGAAAGGTCCTTAAGTATATTTAATTACTATAAAGAAGTAACTTAAAGCTTATAATAATATTAACCTTATAAATACTCTTAAAGAGGTTATTTAAGACTAAGGTATTATAAACTAAGTAAGAACTTTAATCTCTAATAATATAAGCTTAAATAATACTTATATAATAAGTCTAATCCTTTAACTTAACTTCTCTATAAAGAAGAAGTAAGATACTTAAGCTAGAAAGATTTATTACTTTAGGTATATCTTTAACTTTATATTAAAAGCTTTCTTATTTAGTAAGAACTTTAAGAGCTTTAAGAGATAGTTAAATATATATATTCTTCTATAGTAAAATAAAACTAACCTTAAATATTAGTAAAAAGCTAATCTTATTAATAAGCTTTATAATATTATAAAGTTTATAAGAGCTTTACTATAATATATATAGAGGTTTAAGAATTTATTTTATAAGATATTAGAAGGATTTAGGTAATTTAGTAATATTCTTCTCTCTTAGTAGATATTTAGAGAAGTTAAATTAATTTAAGATAATATTATAAAATAGAACTCTATATACCTTATAATTAAGCGTGTGATTTACTTTAAAGATAAAGTAGATAGCTTTTATTCTTCTTAGAGTGTTAAAGATCTTATATTAGCTTAAGATATTTTAACTTTTAATAACTAGCTATAGTTAATAGAAATTATAATAATTTTAAAACCTATTTAGAAGTTTATATTTTAAATATAAGGTTTTAGATAAAATAGCTTATATAGTAAGCTTTAAGAAGTAATTACTATAATAGAGTATCTTCTAAGTTACTTTAAAGGTTAGAAGACCTTTTATAATAATATTAATAATAGAGATTCTTAAGATTTTAAATTAAAAGAGTTATAAACCTTCTTATAAGAAATATCTTAAAGATCTACTTAATTAGTAAATTAATAAGTCTTATTATATATTTAAAAATTATAAATATCTTAGAGATAGCTTAATAAGAACTTTTTACTTATTTATACTTACTATAAGTATATTAATAATATTTTTAACTTAAAAGAGATAAGTAATAATACTTAGTAATACTTAAGGATTTCTATTAATAATAGATAGAAGAAGTTAGATAAGTATTATACCTTAATAGAGAAGTTACTTCTATATACTACTATATTACTCCTCTATTTTAGTTTTAATATAAAATACTTAGAAAAAAACTAATAATCCCCTTACTAATAGGAATAAATATTTAATACTAAGTTAGCTCTAAAGAGATATTTTAACTAATAATATCCTTCTAAAAAAGGAGAAGGTATAAAAAATATAAGCTAATACTTAGAACCTTATAATTTAGATAACTTTAAGTAATAGGTTTAAATAGAAGCTATTATACTTAAGGGAGAAGATAATAATAAGGAGCTAAATAAATTAGAGAAATATTTAGGCCTATAGAGGTAGATAAACTATAATCCTATTAATTAGTAGTTTACCTATAAAGAAGAATATCCTCACCTAAGTAAGTTAGTATTAAGTATACTAATAATACTCTTATAATTATCTAACTATAAGAAAGTATTTAGTACTATATCTCTTACTTAGACTTCATAGAGGCTAGTAATAAAAGTAAAAAGGCTAGAAATACTATAATATATAAGGTAATAGTATAAGAGGGGTATAATTTTACTACTAAGTAAATCTAAATAGCTTTACTTAGTAATTACTTATAATTAATTAGTAATTAATTAAGTATAGTATCACGATATAGCAATCAAGTCAAGTTTGAGCCTCAAACTTAATTGATTGCCTTGAGGTGGGCGCTGGGTAGTATTCACTCATGTCATCTCCGGCGGTCCACGAGGTACTGGTCGGGGGCCGAAAAGAGCTTTTGAGGATTGCGGGCAGGATGGAGATGGCCATGGTGTGTGCGTGACTTTGACTATGACTATGACTATGACTATGACTGTGACTGTGACTGTGACTGTGACTGATGTTTGTATGGGGTGTTGGATAGGATTGTAAGTCAGACAAGGCTTGGCCGATAGCATTCTAGAATCATGAGACTTATTCACACATCGATCGATGTCAGTACCATTCTACAGGAGCATATCTTCCTCCGTCTTGCATATGACTGCCACCGGAGTAGCAAAGATTGGCAACTCACCACAAGAGTGTAGACACTAGTTCTAATCCACTATATTCATGATCATGTCTTCACGCGTAGTACGGGATTCCTTGTCATGCAATAGTGTTTGCCTCAAGACGTAAGGTAACCAAACTTTTGAGATCCCAGGCGCTTATTCATGCCTGAAAGGGATCTGGCAATAAGCCGGAAAGAATGAAGCCGCTTCACGATGTTGTCCACTTGCGGGGGTCATGCGGGGAAGCGGGGTTCGTTCCGTCGCCTTCAATCATCTCCAACTGCTTTCAAATCCGCCGCGGGGAAACACCTGACGTTGAGAGGCCCTCATCCCTGTCTGTTTCTCCACACAAGTGCCGACCACCCAGTCGCCCGGCGCCGCTCAACGCGTGTGCTTTGCAGCCGAACTTCTCCTCTTCCACTCCTCACGACCGACTCCAACTACACTCTGGAACCCTTGAATCGACAGACTCGCCGCCTTCTTGTGTGAGCTGTGCACACCATAGGCTATGTCGAAACGCAGCTGGTCTGATGCCAATGAAGGCATGGAGTTCATGACGGTATCTTCAGCCCCTGCCGTGTCGCGAGAGTGAGGGACTGACCCTGGCTTTTAGTTGTTGACTGCTGGCAATGGGGAAGGGTCTTTTCCGCAAATATCCCGGAAAATCAAGGCTTGTGCAGCGTGCCGCAAACACAAGGTTTGTGCTATGCTCCCTCTCCAAAGACCCCTTGCTGATTGTGCACACGCAGATCAAATGCTTGATGGATGAGAGCGGTCCACCATGTCGTCGGTGCTCCGAACGCAATCTGGGTTGTGTTCTTGGCAAGAACTTACAGAGCATCATTGATGAGAAGACACAGTAACGGCTATTCTGATTGACAGTCCCAGAGGACAATTTTCACTGACATTCAACATAGATACAACGAGGCTGTCCTGCAAGATATCGAAAGTCTCCACGCCACACTCAAGGAGATCGCGAAGAAGGTTGGCGCATCAGAGCCTGCTGCGCTTCAGAGCACAACATTACGAAACTCAACAGACTCTCCTTCACAAAATGGGCGGCCAGCATCAACCACAAATGGCAATGGCTACCGTCTTGGTGTATCAGGGCAGGACAACCATGGTCCCTCGTGCGACAACTCCCCTAAGATCTCTCCCGAAGATGAGAATCTCCCTCACGTGCCGATCCACTCACTCTACGCCCTCACCAAACTACGAGCCCTAAGATCTCCGGATGCTCCTGAGGGACACTCAAGTCCTGCCCTTGATGACTTCATTGCCCGCGGTGCTATCCGGCTCGACGATGCCGAACGGCTTTTCCGTCTCTACCGCGATCGGCTCGACCCTTTCATGTACGGGGTTGGTTGCAAGTATCAGCAGCTTGACGAACTGCGACGAAGGAGCTCGATTCTCACCGCCGCAACTCTCACAGTTGCCGCTCTCCATGACCCGCAAGCAAACGGGATATATGGTGTATGCAGCTCAGAGTTCCGTCGCCTGACGGAAAGGTCGATGTTTGACCGTCGTGTAGACCGAGACTATCTTCGGGCGATGTGCGTTGCGTCGTACTGGCTGAGTGATGTGTCATGGATGTTGTCAGGCTACGCCATCCGGCGAGCAGCCGAATGCAACCTGCACAACAGCTATACCCGGGCTATCGAGGAGAAGAGTGAGGAAGCTGCTGATGGAGCAAGATTGTGGTATATCCTCAATGTTTGCGACCAGCACCTGGCTACGCTGTACGGAAGGCCAGCAATTGTGCAGGAAGACTCGTCGATGCAACAGTGGGAGAGCTTCTTAGCGTCTCCAGTATCGAATGAGCAAGACAAACGCCTTGCCAGTCAGGTGGCACTCCTAGGAATCATAGGCAGCATACGAGAGTTGTTCGGTCCAGATAAGGGGCAACCGACACCGAGATCCTACGTTCATCAGATCACGCAATTCAATAAGGAACTTGACCATTGGTTAAAGCATTGGTCCGAGACGTTACCAGGTAAGAAAGCGTTCTCAAGCTACAAATTACACGGGCTAATCCTTTTCACAGAAGAGTCAGAAAACATTGGCCGCTTTCCACGAAAAGGTGCCAAGTTGCATTTCCACTTTGCAAAGCTTCATCTCTACTCACACATCTTTCGTGGGCTGTCCGGGGATAACCCAATTCCCTACCACTTCCTCGACTGCGCAGCAACAGCCATCTCCGTCGCAACCTCAACCATCAACTTCATCTTGACTGACCCGGATGTTGCTGCCGGCGTCATAGGCATGCCTTCGTATCTTCACTGCATGACTGCCTTCGCATGCATGTTTCTCATCAAGGTGGCCGTGAAGTATGGTGGGGATCTGATAGAACCTGACCGCGTCTGGGACTTGACCACAAGCCTCGTCAGACATTTCCGATCATTGCCAGCTGGTAAATGGCATCTTGCAAATCTCATGGCGCCAGGTCTCGAGCGGATGGCGGCAACGCTAAAGCGTAGTCAAAATGGTTCCTTGGCTCACTTGCACGACGCACTGCCTGCATCCAACGGCGTCAACGGCACAATCGACCCACAGCTAATGCCATCGAGCACTGATGGGACATTCATTGGCTCTGAGGGGGAATTCTTCTTTGACTATGACATGAGTTTTGGCCTGTCGCCAGTATTCAACTTCGACTTGTCATCGTTGAACCCCGAAAGTTCCACCTTGCCGGCTCAAGACTTCACCAATGTTGAATATCAGATGTCAAGACCCAACACATAAAGAACGAGGGTTGGAGGGGTTTGATAGATTGATACCCAGGAGAGCGCGAATTTGTATCATAGGTTGCATATTTGGAAAACAGCCAATTGAATTATAATTACATGCCTTGAATGGCCCTGGCCTTGTACTCAGACTCCAGGTATTTACACTCTTCCTCCGTCAACTTAAACTTCAGCGCTTCTACCGTTTCCTTAATCCGCTTCTCGGAATTCAACCCAACGATGGGGTAGCAGCCCTGCTGGAGCACCCATGCGGTAGACACGAGCGCCATGCTGACGCCCCTCTTCTTCGCGACCTCTTCCACACGGCTTACAATATCCAAGTTTGCGTCAGCAAACCAAGCCTGTGTCTTCTTGTCCGTTTGCGCACGTAGCGAAGTGCTGTCCGCATTGTCCTTTGCCAGTGGCTTCGCGAGCATACCGCGCGCGATCGGAGACCAAGGAATGACACCCACGCCGGTTGCTTGGCAGAACGGCAACATCTCGCGCTCCTCCTCGCGGTAGAGGAGGTTGTAGAATGGCTGCATTGAAATGAACTCGGTCCAACCGTTGGACTTCGCGATGTATTGCAGACGGGCGAACTCCCATGTGTACATGGACGACGCTCCGATGTAACGGACTTTGCCGGACTGAACGACTTCGTGGAGGGCTCGCATGATCTCTTCGGGCGGGGTCTCTCGGTCGAGGCGGTGGATCTGGAGGACATCTGCAACGGTTAGTCTCGCTTCGTCATGAGAATGAAAGATTGCATACCGATGTAGTCAGTGCCGAGGCGCTCAAGGCACTTGTCAACCGCGTGGAACACGTGTTTCCTGCTGAGTCCCATCTGGTTGACTAGAGGACCGTCGTTGACGCTCGCGGGCCTCGAGTTGTCGTCCATTACTGGGTTGAAGATCTTGGACAAGATCACCACTTTTTGTCGAGGGATGTTAAACTTCTTGAGAGCCTTTCCAATTACAAGCTCAGAATGACCGTTTGAGTAGGTGTCGGCGGTGTCCCAGGTGTTAATGCCGTTATCGTAAGCTGCCTTGAGCAACTCCAGACCTTCTGCCTCATCGAGAACCCATGGTGAGCCTTCCCATTGAGAGGTGCCGAAGGCCATACATCCGAGGATGATCTTGGAGACCTTCAGTCCACTGTTCCCAAGCCTGTCCACAGATGACTGTTAGCATCACTGCAATGAGTTCAACATGCCCAGCCCCGACCAGATAACGATTCAACATTTTATTAAACAACTGCAGGTGAAAATTCAGGGGAAAACAAGTGAGGGGTCAAATTCGTGGTTCCAGAGTTTGGGAGCTCACCTCACGTATTCCATATTGCTAATCTGTTTGCTTTGACCTAGGCTTTGTCGGGTATCAGGTTATTCTTTGATAAATCAATCTTGCCGAACTCAGAATATCACTCCAGTCTGATTACAGATGAACACTCTAGAGGTTTTGTTTTATCGCCCATCACGTCATCCCACACGCGCTCGCTATTCTCGGCCTCAACTCCTCCGCCCAAAATCTCCCGAACCCCTGCTTCACTGAAGCCCCACGCAGTGCGGGGAAGTGCCCATCCGAGGATTGCCGTGAGTCTCTAGTCATGTCGGCATTCTCGCCGATGTCCAAATTGGGCATCCTGCGCCGGAAACCTGTCCGAACGACGACACGGCAGCTTGTTGGTGCGCATTTCCGTTGCCGCCTGTTGTCGGATACGCTCGGCTACTTCGTAGCGAGTTGCAGCGGGAATGAGGAGATACCCCGAAAACGTAATCAAGCGTTCCCCGTGGGACCATAGCGAAATCGGACGATTAAAAGTAATTGATGAGGGGGAGGGGCAATGAGGGGTGAAGATCGTGGCTCTCCATCATAGAAGCCTCACAGTTAATCGAGACCAAGTTTCTGTTTGCATCATCAAAATCTTCAAAAATCAGTTCAGTATGTCAACCGAGATCCTCATTACCGGCGCTGCTGGCTTCGTTGGCCAGGAGCTCGTCTCCGCTCTCGTCAAGGCCAATCCCTCCCACCAGCTCACAATCACCGATGTGATTCAGCCCCCAGTACCAGCCGATGTAGCAGGGGAGAGCGGGAGAATCAACTCCCTCAAGGCCGACCTGACCGACCCCGCGGCGGTCGCCTCCCTCTTCTCCAAGAAGTTTGCTGCCGTCTACCTCTTGCACGGGCTGATGTCAGGGGGCGCCGAAGCCAATCTCGAGCTTGGGTACACCGTTAACTTTGACTCGGTCCGGGCCGTCCTCGATCACCTCCGCAAAAACTACCCCGGCACCACGGTGGTCTTCACCAGCTCCTGCGCCGTCTACGGCCCCCGGCAGCCCGTCAGTGAAAGCGAGATCGTGCCCAAGCCCAAAACCTCGTACGGCACTCAGAAGCTTATGATTGAGCTTCTCGTGGAGGACTTCTCTCGCCGCGGTCTGATCGATGGTCGCATTGTTCGACTTCCAACCGTCACAGTCAGACCCGGCGCTCCTTCAGCGGCGGCCTCAAGTTTCGCCTCCGGCATTGTCCGCGAGACGCTGAAGGGCATCAAGAACGTCTTGCCTGTTAGCCGCGACCTCGAGGTTTGGGTCTGCAGTCCCGCTACTGTGGTCAAGAACCTTATCAAGGTCAAGGATGTTCCAGCGGAGAAGTTTGGCGATTCCAGGGTTGTGAACCTGCCTGGCATCACTGTCACTGTACAGGAAATTCTGGATGCTGTGGAGAAGGTTGGTGGAAAGGATGCTTTGGCTTTGATTGAGGAGAAGAAAGATCCTGCTATTCTGGCGATCGTAGACACGTGGCCGGCCCGCTATGATGTTACCAGGGCTTACAGTTTGGGTCTGGAGCCGGATGGACCCATCTTGCAAGCTGTGGAAGCTTTTGCGAAGACGTTGAAGAAGTAAACTGGGGTATTACCCAGCTGTCTATACTCAGGTACCTATCTTAACAGATACATGTTTTGATGGATGTGAGATAACAAAGGCAAATTGCATGTGCTGCTACGTACCAGGAGTCAATAGGTGTGAATATAGTTTATCAGAGAAGTCTTAGTCATATCCATAATTTGAATTATAACTACAAACATGTTCTGTGTGTGAGTCTATTCAAGCCAAAGTACTTCAGTCAGAGATCATCGATGGAAAAGTCCTTTTCTGGTATGATTTTTCGATTGAATGGGTATGATAAGAGATATTATTTACAGGGTCTTCTGTGTATCCGGTGTTTACAGCTTCGATCGCGGCTTCCTGAGAGGCCTCTTCTGTCGGGACTGCGCCTCTGACATGACCATGTAATCCACATCCAGGGTGTTCACCATTGCCGGCGACGCCTGGCTTAAGCTCGTAATACCGCAAAGTCTCATTGAAGTCTCGATCTCGTCTTTCAGGACTGGATGCGACAAATGAGTTAGCTGTGAAACGACATCGGCTAGCACGGAAAACATTCAACTTACTCTGCGCCAGGTGCTCAACTCCTTCTTGGCCATAAACAAGAGAGTACAGGAACGGCCGGCCAACGCCAACAGCAGTTGCTCCCAGTGCAATTGCTTTCAGGATGTCCGAGCCACGCTCGAACCCTCCGTCGATATACACTTCTAGTTTATCGAAGACCTCGGGGCACTGCTCTCTGAGCTCGAGGAGGACAAGAATCGATGCTTGCGCGCTGTGCATGATGTTTATTAGCGCAAGCTGCCTCCCACGTCACTCGTAATAAGCAAGAGGCGAATGAAACTTACCCATCGAGTGAGCGACCTCCATGATTGCTCAGAAGAACACCATCGACCCCATACTCGACGGCCAGACGGACATCATCCGCAGTTTGCACACCCTTGAGCACGATTGGCACTCCACTTGCCTCCCGGATCCAGGTCAGGTCCTCCCATGTGATCGACTTGTCGATATACTGAGCCATGAGACGTCCCAGTCCACTGCCCTTCTTATCCTTGCTGCTTTCAGCATTGCTGATTGCTGACCGGATTGTTCCTGCCTGAGCAGCACGCTCGTCGGCCTCTCTCTTTCCAGGTACAGGTGCGTCGACTGTTACGAAGATAGCCTTGATTCCGAGTGCCTTGGCAGACCTCAGAATCTCAATTGTTTTGTGGCGCTCTGCATTGATGTAGAGCTGGAAGAAGAATGGTTGGTTCGGTGGAGCCGCGTTAACGATTGACTTTAGAGTGTACGAGGCGTTACTTGAGATCTAGAATCCGGGTTAGTAACCATGCATTATGTGCAAAGAAAATTACTACTTACGATCTGGATGATGCCCTCGTTTGCTGCACCACGACTCAGAGCGAGCTCGCCATCTGGATGCACTAGCTTGGCCATGGCTGCTGGCGAGATAAAGAATGGAGCCGAGCTTTCGAAACCAAGAATGTTGGTTTTGAAGTCGACATGGGAGACGTTTCTCAGAATCCTCGGCCTGATCATGATCCTCCTCGTGAGCTCCTTGTTCTTTGTATGTGTTATCAGGTCCGTTGCGGCAGAAGAGTAGAAAGCCCATGTCTTGGGCGTCAGAGCCTTAGACGCAACAGCTGTGAGGTCCGGGGCGCTGAGGATCGTCTCCAGAGGTGGGACAACGTCCTCTTCTTGCGCCGAGCCAGGCGTTTGCGCAACCTCCGCTGGAGCTGTAGCTACTCCATTCTGGCCTTCTGGCTGTGATGCTGCAGCCGGAACGTCCGGAGTGGCATCCTTCAAAACGCCAATGAACTTCTCTTCTGGAAGCTCTTCGAGAATATCGGGTGCGTGAACGCTGTCGAAGATCTTTGTGGCATTCGAGCCAGCGCATTTGAGAAGGACTGGAAAGCATCATAGCGGTGAGACGAATGACTCGGAACAGATAAGGCAGAAAACTTACCTGAAGGGCCTCCAGGATGCTCGCTGATGAAATCAGTGATGTCCCAAACCTTGGAATGAACAGCTATCCAGCAGTCCGTCTTGGAGTTATGTTTGCTGAGATCAGTGAGGCTGATCACGTTGCTCTCCTGTGCCTTCGTCGCCATCGTGTTTCGTGTTCGGGGGGACCGGGTGTCTCAAGGTGGTGGTCGGATATCACAAAACAGTGGTCAAATGATGTTCCTCCAGTCCCCTCAGCTCTCACGTCTACTTCACTCGAAGTCGAGACAGATCAAACATATTGCTTGTCGAAATGATGGAAAAGCAATTTTGACAAGTCGCCACCGCCTGCCAAGCCCCATCAACTCCAGACCGCGCTTTCGCAAAACCGCCAGTTCGGATTGCCTCACAAATCGCGACATCCCCGTCATGGCCGAGCGCCGCAGTGCATCCCTGTCGACTCCGCACCGCCCATTCCCCATGGTTCGGCTTTCTCGCCGATGTGGGTCGTTACACAAGTGTCCCGGACCAGCCCCGGATGTGCGTGATTCCTTCTTCCCACGTAACGAATTGTTCTGCTTCTTACGTATCAGCAATTAGGCACAATGTCACTGGACGAAAGATGTCCTGAGTTCGTAGTTTGGCTGCCAACCTGGTTGCGAAATCGGTCGACGATCCGGCAACAGTCCGTCGTTTTGCTTGGCCATGTGCTTCTCCGCATCTCTCTCCGCAGCATCGGAGTTGGAGTCTCACCATTATGAGGGGTCGTTTTCCAGGCTCAACCTGCAAACCAATTCCCAAATTCACCTTTAAACGAGACGAATTTTGACAACGCTGAGTGTCGTTTTCAGCCAAGATCACAAACCTCTACCTGTATTATCTTAGTCATTCCACACTTCCATCATGCCTTCAAGTAACATCGCCTCCAAATCAAAGCCCCTTCCCCGGGGGGTTTACACCCCTGTCGTCACGATCTACAAAGCCGGCGACCCTCTGCAGCCTGTCGACCATGATGCCATGTACAAGCAGTGCCAGGCTCTGGTGCGCGCAGGCATGCATGGTCTCGTCTACCTTGGCACCAACGGCGAACTCGTTCTTCTCACAGCCGACGAGCGCAAAGCCATTGTCGAGACCGCGGCTCGTGCAGTAAAAGACCTTGGAAAGCCAGACTACCCCATCGTTGCCGGCATTTCAGCGCAGTCAACACGCGAGTCCATCCTGAACGCCAGGGATGCAGCGAGCGCGGGCGCTAACTTCGGTCTGCTGCTGCCGCCGAGTTATTGGGCAAAAGCACTCTCCAGCGACGCGATTCTCGGATACTACCGCGACGTCGCTGACAACTCTCCCATCCCGATCGTCATCTACAACTTCCCTGGTGTGACGTCGGGTGTGGATCTCGACTCGGATCAACTGACCGCTCTCGCGTCGCACCCAAATATTGTAGCAGTCAAGCTGACATGCGGAAATGTCGGCAAGGTTGTGAGGTTGACGAGCAAGTTTGCCCATGAGCAATTCGGCGTCTTTGGTGGTAGCAGTGATTACCTCCTTCCAACTCTGCAATCCGGGGGCAGTGGCTGTGTCACTGGAATGGGCAACATCTTCCCAGGCTCAACGTCTGCTGTGTATGACCTGTGGGCGGCCGGAAAGCTTGAGGAGGCCCAAAAGCTACAGTTTGATGTTGCAAACGCAGAATGGGCTTGCAAGAAGGGCATTGCCTTGACCAAATATGGTGCTTGGCACTTCCTGGGACGGGATATTGGTATTGATGACGAGTCTTCGTGGGAGATGAGGAGGCCGTATCTGCCTCTTGGCGATGCTACAAAGAAATGGGCCTTGGAGACATTAGGCGTTCTGGAAACGACCGAGAAGCAAAGGTCATGGACCAAATAATCGCAAGTATACTAGACACCGAAATAATCATTCAGTTGACATGAAACGTTCAAGATATTCTGTAAACCGGAACAAACTGCATGCTGTATTTAGATAGATAACGACAGGACTGGAGAAATACTGATGTCGACGGCAAAGATGATGTTGAATACACAACGGGCCCATAGGAAAA
The DNA here is from genome assembly GCA_025327135.1 of Colletotrichum sp. SAR 10_71. Classification (NCBI taxonomy): domain Eukaryota; kingdom Fungi; phylum Ascomycota; class Sordariomycetes; order Glomerellales; family Glomerellaceae; genus Colletotrichum; species Colletotrichum sp. SAR 10_71. Next base: position 104,813 of record JAKMWS010000064.1, read on the forward strand.
GAAGTCATGGTGGCGTAGGAGGGGCAGACGGATAACGGTCTAAGAAACTTCTGCAGAAAGATCTAGCTTTTCTAGACGTCTGAGGTCTTTCCGCTTTTAATATAGGCTAATTAAACGTATGACATCGTCTGGATACAAGTAAAAATGACTGGAAAGTCGATTGTGAACGATGTTCAATTTCTAAAGAATTGCGTTCCAAGGGGTATTAAACTTGATTGATCTATGCTTCCTGGACCCATTTCTCTACGTCTTTAATCCTAACATACTTGATATGCTGGCGATGGAACGTGAAGGCCACATGAACCACAGACTCCTCTGCATCCACAAAGATGCTGGGGTAGCTGAGCTCCCGATTAGTCTTCTCTATGGAATTATTAGTCATGCAAAAGCCGTCACCTTCCTCAAGAACCCTCTCCTTCCACGTCAGACCCTCATCACTTGAGATTCCAACAGTCAAGGTCTTGCGAGGAGTCCCCCAAATCGCCGTCTTCCCGTTGATCGCCGCCTGATTGGGGCGCTTGTCGTCTTCAGGGGTGATATCGTCGTACAAGCCTTCCCTCTTGGCCATCCCTGCTTCCGCAGCAGAACGGTTGAACACAATCGCCAGGTTGCCTGATGGGAGACGAGCGGCACAAATTCCGCTGTTGGGGTTCGGCAGAGATGTTGGCTTTGGAGCCGTCCAGTTGAGACCGTCGGAGGAGGTGGATCGATAGACATTGTCAGCCCAACGGCTGCGGTAGAAGGCGACATAGTCTGAGCCCCCCTTGCTCGGGATAATTGGGTTCATGTGCACCGAGCCAACGCTGTCAGGGACAACACTTTCAGTCCATGTCTCCCCGTCATCTCGAGAGTAGAAGACTGCTGAAATGTCGTTGTTACCGATCCACCTCTGTCCCGGCGTTGAGCGACAATGGAACACAGGCAAAATCCAAGTCCCATCGGGCAGGACGACTAGCGGTTGGCGAACGAACGCACCAGTGACACCCTTCAGGGGTTTCCGTGCCTCTGACCATGTAACGCCATTATCGCTCGACGTACGAGACATGATGTAGCAGCCATCTTGGTTACCTGCATCCTGCGAGGTGTGGAACAACCAGATGGCGCCTGTCTTTGGTGCTCTGAAGAGAACGGGGTTCTGGCAGCTGCGATTGGTGTCTGAGGAGATCTTCTGTGGGCTTGACCAGTTGTCGGAGCCGGGCTCCTGCCGAGACAGCCAGATGCTAATGTCCGGCAGACCCTCCTGCGAGCCGCCGAACCAAGTGCACAGCAAAGTCTTGTCGGGTAGTTGGAGAAGGTTGGAGGCGTGCACCTGGACCGTTGCCGCAGGGATAGCGGCCGTATGCAAGGTTGAAGACGACATGTTTGAAGAGCGCCAGACAGAAACCAGCCTGAAGGAACGTGGGCCAATGTTTGGTTGATACAGTTCAATGTTGACTTGGGATAGATGTCGTTTGCTGTTGATCTCCTTGCTGTATCAGCGGCAACAACAATACACCCTGGCCGAACGCGGTCGCTTCTATGTATTTCCCCAAGATGGTGTTCGCCAAGTTATTGTGACTATGCTGCCCCGCGTCAGGCATTCCCCGCTTCCATCAATCCTCGCGACTCAGGATCCCACCGGCCGAAACTCCGGCCCCGCTATTTCACGTCCCGGGAGCGCCACGACTTTTAGCTGCCGTGTGCACACGGGTGAAGGTTGAAGTCTAGGACAAGTCGCCGAGTTTCCTAATTCTGCCTAGTCCCCACGAAACCTGGGGTTGCGGAAACCCCCTGATATCGAATCTGGGGATGGTGGGACTGTTGGCAGGTCACTTGGCCAGATCATCAAACCATTGCAATTCGCGGCCTTTCAACTGGACGATCGTTCTGATGACACCGGTCTTCTCGCCGACTCTGTTGCATTGGCTGATCCCCATGGTTCCCCATGCAGTTGTGGCTCGAGGAAACGCTGTGGATTACGCGGGGTAGTTCGGCTCTTGGTCTCCTGGGGCTCCCTCTCCCCGTGGGGTGGTAGTTGCGTTGCAAACTATTGACTCAGGCAGTACGGATATATGATACAGTCGAAGTCTGTCTTTAACTCATTCTACGACACCGGAAACCGTTCGTTAGACTTTCCGCCGCAAGCAACGTCTAACCTCTCCGACAACAACCTCCCAAAGATTTTAGAGAATCGATTGCGATCATGGGTGGCGGAGGCTCACTTTTCGCCTCTCCCGAGTGGAAGAAAGACCCTCGGGAGATTTTCAACTCGAAACTACTCCTTCTGGGCATCACGATTGCTTTTGCCGGTTGCTCCTATGGCTTCGACCAGGGTAACATTGGAGGCATCATGACGTTTCCTTCCTTCCGGAAGGCGTTCGGTTTTGATACCATCAGTACAGAGGAAGCCGACAAGCGAGGTAAGCTACAGACGTGAACTCGGAGATGGCTTCTAGTATCTAACACTGAGAACAGAGGGCAATATCGCAGCGATGCGTAAGTATACAGGATGCACAAGTGCGACGTGTGATAACGCAAGCCTAACATCAGACAGTTGCTGCTGGAGGTACTGCAGGAGCCCTGCTGGCAGCTCCTCTCTCCGACTACCTCGGTCGTAAGAAGGCCGTGACTTCGATGGCTGGCCTTTTCTTGATTGGTTGCTCGATGCAAGAGGTGCCCAACCTAGACGTCCTCTATGCTGGCCGATTGTTGGCCGGTGTCGCCATCGGTGCAACTTCGATGGTGAGAAACACTGGAGACTGAGATTCACTCTTGGTGGTGTGCTTACTCTTTGTCCCAGTTGGCCCCTCAATACCTGGCTGAAAACTCTCCCAAGTCGATTCGAGGCTCTCTTACCACTTCCTACAACTTGATGATTATCTTGGCTCTTGCTATTGCCTTCTGGGTCAACTATGCCGTTAGCCTTTGGCCTAACCAAGACCCCAATAACAACAAGGCTTGGCAATTGGCCCTTGGTATTCAGCTCATTCCCGGATTCTTCCTCTTCGTCTTGATCTGGTGTAAGTACCTACCAAACCAACCGATGACTTCGAGTACGACATTAGCTAACCTCTCAACTCGCAGTTGTCGTCGAAACACCCCGAGCACTTATCGCAAAAGGCAAAGATGAGAGGGGCCTGAAGAATCTCTGCAAGCTTCGAGGCTTGCCTGCAGAGCACCCGTATGTTAGACAAGAGTACATGGAGATCACTGCTCAGGTCGAAGCAGAGCAAGTGACCGCCAAGGGTAAGTGCCAAGGTGCCACGAGGATTCTATGCCTTCAATTTGCTCACTAGCCCAGGAACCAACTACCTTGTTGTCATGAAGGATATCGGAACGAACGCTAGCAACCGTCGTCGTCTCTTCCTCGCCATCATGCTGTTCCTCTTCCACAAGCTGACCGGTACCGACTCGCTCAACTATTTCGCTCCTCAGATCTTCGCCATGATTGGCGTCCCCAAGGGCTCCAGTTCTCTTCTCACGACCGGTGTATATGGAGTTGTCAAGTTGGCCACTACTATCGTCTACGTTACCGTCATTGTTGATCGCGTCGGTCGTCGTCTCCCCCTCATCATCGGTGCCACCATTCAGGCCACTGCTATGCTCTACATTGGGCTTTTCATCCGCTTCTCTGATGTGAAGGCAGGAAGTGGCACAACCCCTGGCGGAATTGTCGGTATTATCATGTAAGCATGCCTGTGTTTCCCTCGATCATACCCGAGTATGGGCTAACAAACATCAAAGGATTTACCTCTATGCTTTCGGCTGGTCGTTTGGGCACTCCGTCGCGCCGTATCTGACTGCGTAAGTGTTCCAGCGCAAGGCGTACGAGACATGATTTTTTTCTAACACCGTGTCTAGTGCTGAAATCTTCCCGGCCCGTATCCGATCGTTCTGCATGTCTTGCTGTCTCTTCACGAACTGGATCGTAAACTACGGCATTACCTCTGCTACGCCCCACATGCTGCGAACAATGGGCTACGGCACCTTCCTGTTCTTCGCTGTTATGACCTACATTGGTGCGATATTCGTCTTCTTCTGCTTGCCGGAGATGAAGGGCCGCAGTATCGAGTCCATGGATGATTTGTTCCAGCATTCTCTCTGGAGCATGTTCAAGCGCGCCTATCCTACCGAGGAGGAGAAGGTTCGCCACGACGTGCAAGAGAGGCTCCATGAGAAGATGCAAGAGGAGGAGAAGGATGTTTCGCATGTTGCCATGGTCGAAGACAACAGCAGACGCGTGTGAGCTGGTTGTCGCGATTGCGTCAATGGTGGGGATGCTGAGGGTTGGAAGAGTCCAAGTTTGTCAAAGATGAAGATACCTTAGCATTAGCGGTTGTCGATGTCTTTTGAGTCACAAAATACCCAATGTCTTGAGTTCAACTGGCGTCTTGATTTGACTTTGCGTGTCTCCGTATTTCTGATTAAATTGAGTCGGTTCGAATATTGAGCGAGTCATGATCTTCTTCAATGCATGCGTGCCCACTTTGAACGCGCAATCTGGCCGGAGATGCAAGATACTGCGAGATAAGATACGCCTTCCCCACTAGATCGCGTCAATTCAACGAGCGAATTAGATAAGAGCAGTTAAAATGACAAGAAAGGCGTGCGGAGTCAGTGCCGATGACGGTCCTTGTCAACGCCAACGCGGGGAAGAACACATTGACCGATAACAAATCACTAAACTTAATTAGGAAAGTGTCCCAATAAAGTCTGACTGAAAAGTTCCGCTTATTCCTGTCTCTAATCCACTCGTTGTGCTTGGGTTTCCATCGGGGTCCTCTTTTTCCCTCTCAACACCAAAGATCCCTACGTCACGCCTGTTACGCCCAACACGCCGCCGCATATCTTCTTTCACCACTCGCCGTGACCTTCCTTTTGCTCAATTAAGCGAAGACGAATATGGCCTCTGTTTCTCAAACAGATCCGCGCCGGAGGAAAGGGTCTAAGCACGACAAGACTGGTTGTTTGACCTGCCGATATCGGTGAGTTCACCGAGCACCCTTATCTTTTCGGCAGCCCCTTCATCAGTGCGTGTTTCTCACAATCTCGGAGGACGTAGGCGCAAAAAGTGTACCGAAAACACATTTCCAGTCTGTGGCGCATGCGCGCGTTTGAATTTGAAGTGTGTTCGAAGCACGACTCGCGATGTCGTGCCTACCAGCTGGGTTGATCGCAAACAGCAGTCAACCAAACCGTCGCGTGGGGTCCCGGACGCCGATGACAACTCACCACAGCGGTCGCGATGTTTTCCACTCTGTCCGCCAGTATCAATTATCGAGCCATGCGAGCCACCACAGAAGAGGCAGGTCATGCGATATTACATCGAAATTCTCAGTCATTACCTGACAGTCAATGAGCAGTTCAACTCATTTCTATCAGGTGAGTCACAAGTTAACCATACATCGCAGCACCCAGGGCCTGACAATCATGACTGGTACAGCGTTTTTGCCCATGGCTATGGAGTCGTCTGTCCTGTACGACGCACTTGTCTCGTTCGCCTCAGGTCACCTAGCATTGAGTGACCAGTCATACAAGCTTTCGGCAATAGAGGCTCACTCAACAGCAATGACGAATCTCGCGACGGCCCTGAGCACACCACAGAATGACATTACTTGGTATGAGACCAAAGCAGCAACGTGTCTAGCCTTCGTGATTGGCGAGGTTTGCGCGGGGAGCAACCGCGGATGGTACACCCACCTCAATGGAGCAAAGCACATCATCGAGTCTGCTAGTGTAAACACCAGCTCAGGAGTTACACTGCATGGACCAGATGTTTTCAAAAAGAGTTCAGAAGGCCAGTGGATCCTTCGCAACTTCGCATATCACGATATTGTTGGCAGCGTCACACTCCGGAGGCGTCCTCTTCTGGACTGCAGCTACCTGGACGGTATCACCGACGTCGTTGATACCTACCTGGGTGTCGCAACAGAGCTTTTGCGCTACGTCTCAACTCTCTGCTTTCTCGATGAAGAAACCAAACTGGACCTGGAATTACCTGCCGAAGAGACCGCCAGAAGGATGATTCAGTTTCACAGTACATGCGCCGAGGTTGAACAAGAGCTGCAAGACTGGCGCTGCCGCCCCGATGCTGCGCCAGAGCTAGTCGCGTTAGCCAACGCCTTTCGAAGCGCGGTGTTGATCTTCCTCTACCGCCTCGTGCGCACTCGGATGGAAGACGAAGCCTCATCTGCAGGAGACGATTGGCTGAAGGCGGTCAGTGGCTGGGATATTCTGCCGACAAAACTTCGCACACAAATCTCAAATATTCTAAGGCACGTCTCCGATATCCCAGTCGGCAGCCATGCCGAATCGGCTATCCTATTTCCGCTGTTCCTTGCGGGCGGCGAGGCAACTGAGGAGGAGCACATGGAGGCAGTCCGCAGTCGACTGCAGATGACTTTGAAGAAGCGACGATTCCAGAATATCGCGTTGTCTCTGGACATGCTCGAAGATCTCTGGCAGAAACGCAAATCTGAAGACGGAATTCGGGTCGATTGGACGCAGATCGTGGACGCATCTGAAGAGCCTCTGCTTTTGACATAGACTATTGTCACGTAGCATCCGAGCAGTCACAGCACCCGTTGCCTGTATTTCACCCTGGCATGGTTGGCAAATCTTCCGGCAACTTCGTAGTAGCGTCGAACCCGGTTGTTTAATCAATGACCCAATTCCTGGGCTGAAGCGGTTATCAGCATATTAGGAACCGATACCTAAGGTACGTTTTAAAGATTGCTTTGATTGTTCGCACTGAATGCTCACGCTAGATACAAGCATGCGGCTTTCTGGTACTATATTAGAGAGGAAGGGGTTAGAGTCTAGTACAGAGAGTGGGAGGTTTATTATATATACGTTGTTTGTAGGTAAGCTTCAGTCGCCAAATTGGGAAGAGACCTTGGGCAGTCAGGGTTGCACCTGGTCAAATGCAAGCTTTTTTACGAAAGGAATCATTTAACTTTGGGTTTGCGGTGTTTCCTTCAGTCCAAAGTCGGTTTTGAGCTCTTGTCTTAACTCAACCTCCTTTATGTAGAGAGCCAGACCAATGGGAACAACAGCAAACGGAATTAACACGATCCAAACTCTCTTGAGCGCCTCAGTATACACATGGATGATCTGTTCCTTGAGCACTGGCTGAGCGTCAAACTGCTTGATAAACAAGCGGATGGCATGCTCGTATGCGCCACCGTGGGCGAGAAGGTCACGCACTGACGGCTCAGGGATGAGATGGAGAAGCTCGTCAAAGCGAAAGTTGAAGACGGCGGAAGGGATGGCGGCACCCCAGATAGCCCCGAAAGACCGCGCGAAGGCCCACGCGGCGGTGGCGATGGCCACGTCTGATTCAGGCACTGGTGCCTGGACAGCGGGCAGGGTAGCAGTCAGGGAGAGGCCGCCGCCCAATCCGGCGAGAACTTGAAATACGATCCAAACGGCGGTGGAGGAGTTGGCATCTAGGGTGGTCATGCAGCCGACCGCTATTGACAGGAGGACAAAGCCGGCAACGATGACCATCTTGTAGTGACCGGTGACGGCTATAGCGATGCCGCCGGCCATACCAGCGGGGGCAAGAGGAATGACAACGGCGAGAAGTTTGACCCCAGACTGCAGAGGGGTGGACTCGAGGAGGATTTGGAAGTATACTGGAAGAAAGAAGCTGAGCCAGCTGAGGACGATGCCGTGCAAGAAGGTAATGCCGTAGCCCAAAGCACAAGACATGTTGCTGTAGACCCGAAGAGGCATGGTAGGCTCACGGGCGAACTTTCCCTGGTGTACACCAAATAATACAAGCCCAGCAAATCCAACCAGAAGGGGCAACAAGATATACCATGATTTCCAGCTGTAGGTAGTGCCTCCCCATGTCAATGGGATGAGAATAGAGACGACAGCGCATACAAGAATGAAGTTGCCGGAGTAGTCCACCCGTCCAAGTCGTTGGGCAATCGTGCCCTCTCGTTTGTGATTGACGCGTAAGAAGAGGAAGACAAGGGGTAGGGCGGCCGCGCAGATGGGCAAGTTTATGTAAAAGACCCAACGCCAAGTCGTGTTGTCGACGATGGCACCGCCGATGATGGGACCCAGAAAGGAGCCTAGGGTGCTATGAACAAATCAGTAATAGTCCTAAACATAGACAAGAAGACGGGAACATGAATACAAGAATATCATGACCATGGACACATATTTCATGCGATCGCGCAAAGGGGTAAGGTCGGCGATGATGGTGTCCGTCATGACAAACGGGCCTCCTCCCCCAAAGCCCTGAATGAGGCGCGCGGCAATAAGCATAGGTAAAGAAGTCGATCCGCCGCAAAGTCCACTCCCGAGAGTGAACAATGATAGAGCCACGAGCATAGGAATTCTCCTGCCAAAAATGTCGGCAGCTTGTCCCATCAATGGTTGGACAACGGCAGTAGTGAGGAAGTATCCGTTCATGGTCCAGATGTAGAGTGCGCCGCCGTGGAGGTCTGAGACAATGGTTGGCAAAGATGTGGCGAGGATAGACGCATCCAAGCCTGTCAGCAGCATAGCGAGACAGAGCCCGGGAAAGACGGCCCAAAAGCGCCAGCCTTGAGTCTTCCATGGTGTTGCTGGATCGACATGATCGTTCTCGATGACATGCTGATCGGTTGAAGTTTGAGGAGCCGTAAGGGACTGAAGAGGTCCATGCGGCATGACAGGTGAAGTCTGCGGGTCTGTGAATTGTGCCATTGGGAGGTTCGGGCGTGTTCTTGATTTTAATTGTAGATCCAAAGTAGTAAATGATGGAATTTTGAACGCGCTTTGGGCTGAGGGGCCCGACGTAGTTCACTTGAGAATACCAGAGTAATGATAAGAGCGTACTAGGGAGAAAAGGTTCATGTGGCTCTGTACTCATCGATGAGATATGCGAGCCACATTGTGTGATAGGGCTGCTGGCTGAACATTTTCGGACAAAACCTTTCGTAGCGCCTAGAGGTTGGCGAGCCGAAATCCTGCACCAACACACCATCAATGACAGCAGGCTGCGGAAGAAAGGATCGACGTGGCTCTTCCGGCCATGGGGGCAGGATTGCAGCCCCAACTTCGCGTCGACGTGTTTTCGTAGCGAGGCCAACGGGAAGAACTCCTGACTGTGCCGCAAGCAAACAATCAAAAGTGATTCAATATGAGCCCATTACGGTTGCGCACACCCGGTTCTTCACGAATTACGAAAACAACTCCCCTGCTTCCTATTGATCCTATTTGCCGCCACGCATTACCCCCACGAAACATGCACGTCAAACTAGGGAGAAGTGGCAGCACTTCCAAGCCTAGTGAAGGGCACAGGCTGCTGTTGAAGGGCACAGCAGCATCGCTCAGATGGCAGAAAGCAGCGCTGGTCTGCTAGAGAAAAGATGCCTGGTGTACTATTAGCCTTGTTTTTCACCTTAATTGAACAGAACCTAGTGATTTGCGAATTAAGGAACTAATGTGTAAAGAAACTAGTAGTTGGAGGTCATGCGGATGTACATTTGTGGACTGTTATTGGTAGCATAAAAGAGATGAACTTCACGACGTCCAGAAGAGATAACAGAAGCATGAATTCTCTGCTTCGGTCTCGACCGATTCCCAAGTGAAACTAATCACTGCCAACTGGAGGTAAATGCCCCGGGCGGCTGCCGCTTGCACGCAATCAGCGACCCATTGGAGCGTCTCATCGTTTCTAAGACATTCATGACGGCCCTCGTACACAATGGTCTGGAAGACACGCGAGTCGCAAAGGGGTGCTAGAATTAGCCCCTGTTGGGCGTGTCCGTTGTTGGCACCAACTACATGCACCGTTGGGATCTGGACTTTTTGCGCCGGGTCCGGGGATGATGCCTTAGGAATGAGAGGGACGTCGATACTCTGGGGTGCAGCCTGCCCAACGCCCGGGTTCATTCTCTCTAATTCATTGATTACGGTGGCTGTTCTGCAGTCCTTCACCCAACACTACCCATCTCACTACTTCAGGGGTGGCATATCCAGCCGCATTCAGGCGTTCGGTCCCGCGTCGCAGCTAGCTGAGAATGTTGCAGCCAATAATCAACTAGTCAGTGCGAGCGTGAGAAACGTGGAGAAAGCAAAGGATCTATGAAGAAATGTGGGATGCTGGTGATTTTCAAAATAGTTTCAGCATTTCCATGCTTCATGCAAAGTAGTTGGTGTTCTGTTCTATTTCGAGAGAGTACATTTCGACTCCATTTTCCCAACAATGATTATATAGTAATAACAGAAACTGGAGACCATGATAGTAGATGATAGCAGTGATGCTAGCCATGGCGGGGACGACAATAGCAAACACACAGGAAACGAAGCTAGTTGCTCTAATAAACGTAAAATAAATGCTCTTTTTGGGGCCCAATTGCGTTTGCAATACTTACACAACATTCGAATGAGACAAACCAGGAACAAATTCACGATTGAAGTGTTCATATGAAGGATAAAAGAGACCTTGAATAATTTGGAATATCAGCAGCAAAGTCCTGATGTGCTGCCACGCCGAAGAACGGATGCTCGCCCACGTGGAAGAAGGCCGATGACCCCGCCAATCAACTCCGCAGTGGGACACGCCAGATACGCCCTGCAGATAAGCCACCGACGTGCTTATCGAATCGGAGGTCAGTGATCAGCAAGTAGCAATGAGAATCGTTGAGAGGTAAATTAACCCGATAAGAAGCGGCCGGCATTGTTGTAGCTTTGACCGTGATAAGGGCCTCGGACTCTAGGATTCAGACCTTTGCGGCCTCAGATCTCACACCCTTCCATCAATCTCACGAACGTGACGTCTTGACCATTCAGAACAATCTCAATCTCGTATAACAGGACCTCCGGAAGCATATTCACGATGTCATTGCGAGGCAAAGCATCGCCCTTGGCCGCGAGACTATATCGCGCTCAAGTGGCAAGGATGTCGACCACTTCGTCTGCGGGGGCTGCAGTCAATGCGACAGCAGCGACCGATGCAGAGCTCCAGCCAGCGATCGCGAAGATGATGCCCTCAAACAAGAGTGCCGTTCTCCATCGTAGCCTGAAAGCCGCACCGCCGCAGGTAGTCTCAGCGAACGGAAAGTACCTAACCTTCTCCAATGGCCAGACCATTTTGGACACGACCTGCGGAGCTGCGGTGGCTTGCATTGGGTCCAACAATGAGCGGGTCAAGAAGGCAATGATCGAGCAGCTGGACAAGTTTGCCTATTGCAACTCGATGTTCTTTGGGCACCCCATTGGAGAAGAGTTGGCGGATGAGCTGATTCGAGGAACTGATGGTCTCATGTCAAAGGCATATATCATGTGCTCCGGTAAGACGCATGCGCTTTTAACTAAAGTATGTTCCAGCTTCTCTGACTGTGATATCATAGGCTCGGAGGCAATGGATGCGGCGATGAAGATGGCGCGTCAATACTTCGTTGAAATTGGCCAACCGCAAAGAGTCAAGTTCATCGCCCGAGAAAACTCATACCATGGCACAACCCTTGGCTCACTATCTATGGGCGGCCATGTTGCACGTAGAAGTCTCTTTACAGACATGCTTCTACCTAATATCGGTCGAGTATCGCCATGCAATGCGTATCGCGGCATGACTGAGGGCCAGACAGTCGAGCAGTACGTCGAACAGCTGGCTGATGAGTTGGACCACAAATTTCAGGAGATGGGTCCTGAGGCTGTCTGCGCTTTTGTCGCCGAACCGGTCGTCGGTGCAGTAAGCTTCCATCGCATACTCTTCGCACAAGTTTACAATCCTAACTAATGTGCCGAAGGCTCTTGGCTGTGTGCCGTCGGTTCCCGGGTACTTCAAGGCTATGAAGAATGTCTGTGATAAGCACGGTGCTCTTCTGATTTTCGACGGTAAGTAACCGTCTCTCTGATTGCTCTTGCTTTCACTCACGTCGATGCAGAGGTTATGTCTGGCATGGGTCGTTGCGGAACATTGCATGCCTGGCAGCATGAAGGCGTTACTCCTGATATTCAAACCATGGCGAAGGGCCTGGGCGGTGGATATGCCCCTGTCGCAGGTTTGTTGATGAATCACAGAGTTGCCGATGCTCTCACAAGCGGCACTGGGTAAGGGTAGCCCCGTTTTCGTTAGAGCCATCGACTCACATATTCAACAGCGCATTCTCCCATGGACACACCTATCAAGGCCACCCTGTTGGATGCGCCGCTGCTTTAGAAGTGCAACGCATCGTGCGAGAGGACAATCTGATTGAAAACGTTAGACGTCAAGGGGCTCTCCTTGAGAAACTCCTGCATGAATACCTTGGCGAACACCCTTATGTGGGCAACATCAGAGGAAGAGGCCTCTTTTGGGGGGTAGGTTATGACGTCTCCCACTCCCTGAAATGAAGACTGCTAAGATGGATCTAGATCGAATTTGTGTCCGATAAAGCGACGAAAGAGCCATTCTCGCGGTCCTATGATATAGCTAATAAGGTGCATCTGAACGGCCTCAATGAGTTCGGTATCAGCCTCTACCCAGGTAACGGTACAAAGGATGGAACTCTGGGGGACCATGTTCTGCTTGCTCCCGCATATACCAGCACGGCGGCAGAAATCGAGGAAATAGCCGCCAGGACGAAGGACTCCATCCTTCGCACGTTCCAAGACCTTTGAGTTAGCAAACAACATGAGTCAGAAAGAGGTATTAAACAGAAAGATTCCACGGTCGCAAGCGTTTTAGCTCCCGATACTACGCAAGCCTCTCGTCGATCCCTTTTGACATATCTTAGTTGTCTCTCAGCAATTCATATATCGTCATTCGAGGAGATTCTGTAGATCATTGCATGCCGTCTTGGCCTTTTGTTGGGATATCTGACCCGTCCGAGACATCGTTTGGTTTACGGCTGAGACATGGAGATTCCCGCAACGGCACGAAGCGTTCAGCTGCCCCGGCTTTATGAATCACACCTTTGACTTAAACAGGCAACGTTTTTGCGACCGGTGTCAAGCGCGGATAGTGACGTAGATGCTTTCGGTCAAAAAGTCGGTAGGTTCGTTCCAGCGCTTGAAGTACAAGTCCATTTGGAAACGGACTATGAATGCGACAGTGATGTCAACGGTGAAGCTAGCTCTCGTAGGCAGCAATCAGACTCTACGAACGGTCTTTGAAGCTTAAAGACAAGGACAAAAAGTAAAATTCAAGCCTTCGTGTTCAAATGGATGGAATGTTCCTTCAAAATCAGGGCGGTCCGAATACGATTCGGTCATTAAAGACATGAAGCGACTAGCCATCTCGGGATGAAGTGCCGAATCAGATTCCGAATTCCTGACGAATATGTCCGCATTTGGAAAGACACCTTTCATGGCATGGAATTTCTAATGTGGTCAAATTTCTCCAACCGAAATATGGGGATAGGTAGTTGATCTCTCTCCTCCGCATCATCCGGGGAACTAGTGTGCATCTTGCTCGATAGAACTTATGCGATTGTCTGAGACAAAGCTTCAGATTGGTCGCTGATCTTTTGATGTTGCTGAATTACATGTGACGCCTAGGCTCGTATAACAACAGTCAAAAGGCGTCTTCCAAACCCCCTTAACAGTCTGATTTCCGTCAATTGTGTGGCCTTCTATTCTAAGAGGTCGACTCTCCAAGCAATCATTCCATTATGTCTTGTCACTACCCAATTACCGAGCACGTGTGCGCTCATAATCCCACAAAGTCGGGAACCCACAAGAAGCGATTGATCGTGTGCTGTGATGGTACATGGAACGACTCGTAAGCTACCCCTGGTGTATTTCAAGGGCCGTCTTGGCTCCTCCCACAAAGAACAACCTCACTGACAGTGCCGGACGTATGAAGTAATGGATCAAATGGCTACACAACCAATGTCAGCAGGCTCTCCACCGCGATTGCGCAAAAGTGCTGCACCGGCATGCCGCAAGTTGTCTACTATCACCGCGGAGTTGGCACAGAAGAGTCTCTTGCGGCTAGGACCATTGGCGGAGCTTTTGGCACTGGTGTCCTGACGGTAAGTGATCTTGCGAAACGAGATTCCGCTAAGCACAGGTGCCAGAGACTGACTCATAAATCTGTAGGACATCAAGGATTGCTATCGTTTCATTTGCGAGAACTACAGCCCGGGCGACGAAATTGTGATCGTGGGATTCTCTCGTGGGGCCTTCACTGCTCGATCCGTTTCTGGAATGGTGTGTTCCATTGGGCTTCTCAACAGCTTTGGCCTGAGCAACTTCGGAGCCATCTTCGACGATTACCAAGACTTTCCCAACTGGACCAAGTTCGCTGCTTACGACGAGAAGAAGCATCTGAAGGCCTTCAATCTGACCAATGACTTGCATCGGCAGATGGCGGCCAAGGATGAGGCTGACCATGAGAAAGAAGAGTGGGTTGACAGGTTTGGGTACTTCGACGGAAAGGACATCAAGGACGTCGAGAAGTCCAATTACGAGAAGAATAAGAATCGATTCGACCGCCTTAAGATGATAGGGTACGAACACAATAGGCAGACCGAGAGGTCAGTGGAAGGCAAGGTGCGCAAGATGGTGAACAAGTATCGAGATTATCTCAAAGGCGTAAGTGCTATTTTCGCTTCATATGGAGCAAGAAATTGCCAACTCGGTGGGAACCACGACTGACGAAGAAATAGTTCAGAATGATTCACTGTGTGCAAGAGGAGGACGGCACATGGGTCCCCGAAGTAGTGAGAGTCAAGGCCGTGGGTGAGTAACGTCCAGAGTGCAGAACCGTGTCTCTATGCAGTTTTTTCGGCTGACAGAATTGCGAATGCCAGGCGTCTGGGACACGGTTGGTAGCCTTGGTTATCCCAAGATGCCGTGGCGTCTTGATATCGTCCGGCCTGGACGTGACCCCAGAGAGGTGAGTCAAATGGTCTGGCTTTTGCTTGAAATATTTTCGACTCAGAAGCGACGTGGCATCACCTTCCCAGATGCTGACCTGTCATGTTAGTTGCGCTTTGCTAGCCGCAACATCTCCGACAGAGTTGACTACGCATTCCATGCACTTGCATTGGACGAATGGCGAACCACATTCAAGCCCACCTTATGGGGCAAGGCTGAGGGAAACAACACGACCCATCTTCGCCAGGTGTGGTTTCCAGGAACTCATAGCGACGTCGGTGGAGGCACCGAGGATAACCGTAACCCTCTAGTCTCGCTTGCATGTAAGTCATCTTCCAGTATTTCACATGTCCAATCATTGAGATCGAAAACTGACTATTTTAGGGATGGCTGATCAACTCTCATCTATCGGCGTGGAGTTTGTTCCCGAGGAGATGGTTCGCGTCTTCCGATCGGTGGGCTTCAAGAACGAGCCTCGGCAATGGGGCATGGCTATCATCACCAGTCCCGGGGGATTCACGAGTGTGCCTGACAAGGTGTATGATGCAGTGAAGTCCCCCGTCAACTCCTTCATGGGATATAACACCCAAAAGGGAAGCCGCACGCCCGGCCTCTACACTTCCCAGAAAGGTGATGCGCTCGGGGAAACTCATGAACTCATTCATCCATCGGTTCGCATTCGCTACGTATATAAGGGCAACGACCTGACTGACAAGAGTGAATGGACGTGTCCTGCACTGACCTCGATCGAGAATGGGTTTGAAATCCGTCGGGCGGCAACAGACCGACCAGAGTGGGCCAAACGACCTGGACCGACTTACGGATTCACCTACAAGACACTAACTGGCGATGTGTCCTCTATTCACGGAGGTATGCCTATCGAAGACGCCATGGTGGTGCCAAAGCAGATGCCATTTGAGGAGGACCTCTACCAGCCCGAGCGTACTGAAGGCTGGATCTGGGAAACCCTGCGCCAGCCTAACCATGAGCATGGAAAGTGGGTTTGGCAGGAACTTCCTGCGGGAGGAGAATTGAGCAAAGACGAGCATGGGGAGAGATGGGTCTGGAAAGAAATGGACCCGATGGTCAATGGAGGTGAGGTCAGGAAGGTTGACGATGGAGAGAGGTGGGTTTGGGTCAACACAAAGCGCAACATGACCCTCCACGAGGAGCAGATCGGCATGTGGGAGCGTCTCTACATAAGGACGACGAAGGATGAGGTTGAGATGGAGCAAAGAAGACGCGCTAAGAGCGCGAACTCGAAGTCTGAGAAGGACGCCAACAAGCCCCAGCCTGGCTTTTTCGGACGCACCTTTGCGCGCATCGGACGCGTCACCAAGGCCGTTGGCACCGCAGTCACTGCCCCGGTCAGAGGTGCGGCATATGCCACTAAGCAAGTCACCAACTTCGTCGGCGACATGCTATCCACAAGGGTAGCATCCAAGAGGCAAGTCTTGGGACTCACGAAGAAGAGGAACCAGGGTAGCTACGGTTATTATGATTTCATCTCTTGGCAACACGGAGATTTGAGGGAGCGCCGGAATCTCTCCAACGGGGGAGCTTGAATCATAGTCTCAACTGAAAGCTAGACTCAGTAGTTTGTTTTCATTTGTTAATCATTTTTTTGAATTTCAGTCCGCCGTCCCATCGTGTCCTTGCTGTGTTACGTGTCTATCCAGTGCAATCAGTCAATAATTTCTCGGGATTCAATTTCCTGTGATGAATGGCAATGTCACGGAAAAGGTGTACAACCGAAGGAAAAATTAGCTGACCCTTCAATAATTATGCAAACTTGCATATGGACTGTTTCCTCGTATAGCCCCAAATATCTCTGTATACGCGTATCCCGCCGGCTATCCTAATTTGAACCCGCAGATTTGGAAATGCCCAGCCGTATACCGTAAAGATGTAGCTGTGTGAAGTATTTAACATCGTACAAGAAGCGTTGATTTTGGCCGCAAAGATCTTCTTTGACAATTGATCTTGTTGCTCTAGACAATTTCAAAATGCTCTGTTCAGCAACCTTATTTACTTTTATCGCTGCTGTCGTCTTGAGCATTGCGAGTTTGGCTCGCGCCCAGGGCTCCTGTCGCTGCGGTGATCCAAGCTTTCTCGCGATACGTCGCGTCAATATCAGCAGTGCCCAGCCAGTTCAAAATTGCACTCCTTATAGTAGGTGAGGAAATCAAATCAAGCTTCCATAGGTGCTGACGGTATAATCAAGAGATTCTCGATGCTCGAGGGTCTGGTGAGCCTCAAGGTGTCTCTCTGTCATTTCAAATTGCCATAGAACGCATGATCGTAAATACCACCGAGATCACTACTGAGTCCATCATCTATCCCGCTAGCTTCGATCAAAACGTCTCCGTCGGCGTGCAGAACACGGTCGATACCATTCGCCGTGGCCTACAGGCCTGCCCCAATCAAAAGTACGCTCTCTTGGGATATTCCCAAGGAGCAACAGTGGTTCTAGAAACCCTCGGAAAATTGGACCACGAGACAACAAAATCCATCAACGCTGTTGTGCTTGTTGGGAATCCCTATCGCACACCTGGGCGGGCCTCCAATGTCGACAGTCAAGGACGCCCCGATAATCGAACTCAATTCGGCATGTTCGCTGCTCAAGCAATGCAGGCAAACAGGACTTTTCCCAACTATGATGATAGTCTTGACCATAGCGGCAAGGTCCGAGATATCTGTTTGGAGGTAAGCATTCGATGAGCACACGACTTAGCCAAGATCTAACAACTCTTGATAAGGACGATCTTGTGTGTGCCCCTGACCCAGACTGCGAATGCCAACTGGCGAGCGACCATTTGTCGTATGGGCTAGTCCAATCGGTGCAGGATCTTATAGCCAGTCATATCATATCGCGAGCCACTTGAGAGCTTTATAGTCCTGGGCAATTTTGGCACTCGCTTGGAAAAGTAGCAGGCTAATCGAATGGAAGATGGGATAAAGCCTCTTAGAGCATCAAAATCAAGGCACCATCTTGGGATCCCAATAATATCTATATTCCAGCACCTCTGACCCAACGCCTTCACAAAGGGTACCAGCGGGTATTATATTTTTTGTCCTGTCAATTCAAACTAGGTTGAAAGGTACTAGCGAAGCTAAGATTCAGAGACCACCTAGTTTCCCATGTCTGCGTGGCTGCCCGTATTTCCTTCGTCCACAAATCCACAGTTTGGCGAATTTACTTCAATCAAGGATGTGTATCGATGATAGTAATAAGAGAAAGACAAGAATAACGATGACGATAACGATACTAGATAGGACGACAGATAGTAGTATTTAAAAGCTTTCGCCGCATGCCACGAAGCGTACAAAATCTCACTTTGCCGGGCACGTAGCGCGGTGCCGTTTGGGGTCCCATGACCCTTTTTGCGAAGGAAAGTTTATGGTGCACGGTCCTCTTCAATGGAGACGATGTCTCTTATCAGCTCTTCACGAACCAATTTAGCCGCTGATAATTGCGATAAGGACTTCATCGCCCATCGGCAGTTCTTATCGACTCCTGCTATCGCAATCATCAGCGGCTGAATAGCTTGAGAAGAGTTTCGCAAACACAGGAAACCCCTAACGATTCACTCTTTCCAGTTGATAATATCTTCATCTTTCTTCTCAAACACTGAATCATTCCCGATTGTGATATCGATCTTCTATCGCGCTGCTCATGATGTCCCACACTCAGAAGAGACAACGGGCTTCGCAAGCCTGCGATTTCTGCCACTCTAGAGGCCTCAGATGCCGCCCGGGACTGGCAAGGTTCGATCAGGGGAAAAAGGCAAGAGAAAGCTGCCTCAACTGTAATGATTATGAGATCGACTGCACAATGAGCCGGCCTATCCGAAAAAGGGGACGAAAGCCGGCTATCCCAAAGCCTCCTGCGATGCAGGACCACGGTGGAGAAGGGCCCATTGGTGGGTTCAAATCATTCTACGCCATTCGCCGACTGATTCGAATCTACCGCGATACGATGTATCAATGCTAGTACGTTTTGTCTTGCAGTCTGCAGGTCATTATGCGGGTGCTAATCATGGCAGCTTTCCGTTCCTCTCCGAAAAGGATCTTGAGGTGCGCTGGGAAAACGGCATCAGCGACACCGATGGGCCATCGTACGCATTGCTCATGTCGCTCTGCGCCGTCAGTTCCCAAATGGCGGCCATGAATGCAGTCTTTGACGACACATTGCTTCAAGGCATCTCCATCCCCGATAGCGAACTTTACTTCACGGAAGCTGTGTCCAATATTCCAGTTCATATCCCCCAATCGCAGAACCTGGACTATCTGCGGTCCTTCGGGCTGTTGGCTATCTACTCTCTGCGTCACGGAAACCACAGCGACCTTCACCGGTACCTGGGCCTCTATCATGCCTCAGTTGCACAACATGGTTTTCACGATGAAAGTCGCTGGCCCGATGACATCACGACATTCGAAGTTGACGATCGCCGGCGCCTCTTTTGGTGTGCCTATCGCCTGGAGGTCCATTCGGCATGTGTCCTCGGACACGTCGTGAGGATGCCGGAATCGCAAGTATCAGTTCTCTATCCTCGCATCACTCCGGCTATGGACCCAGAAACACAAGCCTGGACTGCTGGATGGGATTACATCACGGACCTATTTCGGCTGCTGGAGTATGCAATCTTTAGCTTGCATGGCTGTAAGAACCGCAAGGCAGTGTTGGCCGTCCTCTACGATAAGCCCGCCCCAACAACCCTGCTCAACAGCCTAGCCCAGCTCAAGGCCAATAAGTCTCGCATACTCCTGGGCTTGACTGAAGCAGATGGAGAATTTCAGAGCAACCGCTGCAAGTACATGTCAGTCCAGATCACTTGCACAGAGACGCTTGTCAACATCATGGCCCTTCTATACTGCCAAGCACCTGCTCAAGAGGTTATGACTCTCGCCAACAGCTTCCTAGAAGAGGTGATCAAAGCCCCGCTCATCATGTTCAAAGTTGCAAGCATCCAGATTGTGCATCAGCTTCTCGGGGTGGGCCATATGCTTCGCAATGCCTCCAGATACGAGCATGGGGTCTATCGCACTGAAGCAAAACGGCTGATCACTTTCTTGGGGGATTTGGTCAAGAACCTGGAGCATGACATCCCATCTGCAGCTGAAGCTGCCGAAAGACTCCTTGAGCTGGCAGAGGCCACTTCCTGAGTGTGCCACGAGCATCGTCAGAACTGGACTATTGAGGATTGGAACATTTCAGATGCGATGAAATCTAGTATGGCTGCAGATGGCATACGCTTGACGTTATCCCAAGCTTTATTAGAAGGACATGGAAACAGTATTCTAGACGGTATTCTCCTCCAATCTTTAGCGTAGAGTTTGTAACCCTCAAACCTTCCAAATCCAATGTCTCTGTACTGAATCCCAAACACACTCCATTCCCGGTCTTCACTTCTTCCACCTCACTCATGTGAAGCCACTGTCGTTGCCATGTACTTCTGGTAAGCGGGAATGGACCAGCGGCGAATTCTCTTCCCGTATATAATCATGATCACGAACGTGAAAGTACACGCAATAGAGACCATAGCCGCAGTGATAAAGCAGTCCTGCAGGCCTTGCGTGGTCCACCAAGGCGTGATGGCGTAGCTGAAGCCAAATCCGATTGTGTTTCTGATCAGCATGATAGACACGGTTGTCTCTCCCGCAATCTCCTTGAAGCAGTCAACGTTGTAGCTCACTGCAATTGAGCCACCCGTAACAACGCCAAACGTCAGCATGCCGAGACCGAATATCAACCCAACCCAATGGACGTTGTGATAGGCGCCGACACCCCAGGTGATGAGGCCAGCTGCGGAGGTCACGCCGGACAAGGTCAGGACCCATAGACGGTGCTCAGGCTCGCGGATGCCATTATTGCGCCTGGCTAGCCGAAGGGCGATCCAGTCCGCTGCGTTCCCAGACCATAGCGAAGCCACGGCTGCACCGATGATGGGGCCCGCATAGACACATCCAACCAGCGCCGCTGACCAATTGTAGGGGTTGCCTGTAAGAACCGGACTTGCGGTCCCGTTCAAAACGTTATACCAAGCCAAGTTGATACCATAGAGGAATCCAGCCCATGCAACGGTCGGAAATCGGAAGATCATGATGATAGGTCGGTAGGCCATGCGTAGCATGTCGCCATTGCTGGGCCGTCCAGGGAGGACCTTGAAGAGTGTATACTTGCTCCATCCCGAGTTGATATCTTGAAGTGGAGCAAGAGACTGGGTTGCAGAAGTTTGAGAAGAGGTTGTTGGATCTCGGGTCTCTTTCTCTGAGCTTGCATCATGTTTGGCCTCCGTTGGACCGTGACTCCCTGGACCATGGCTGCCGGTTTCCTGGCCGTCAATGACATGACCTCGGAAGTAGATCGTCTCCTCCATGAAAAAGAACATGATCACAAAGCACACCGCGCAGATGATGCTTCCGAAATGCATCGTCCATCGCCAGCCGTATGCGTCGTTGAACCATCCCGCGACGAGCGGGGCAAGAAAGTTGGACCCGAACAGGATGAAGACGTAGAGGCCCATGTACGTCCCTCGGTTGTGGGCGAAGAAAAGGTCAAACACCGTGACCTCACATAACGACTCAATCGGCGAGACGATGATACCAATCAAGACGCGGTGTGCAAACCATTCTCCGGCTGATGTTGAATAGGCAGTCCACTCCATCATGGGCACGGTGAGGAGCATCGTGATGAGGTACACACCACGGCGCCCGTAGGTAAGGCTGATGGGTTGCCATATCAAGCAGGCCCATCCGAAGAACAAGAACATCACACCAGTTCCTTGGACCAAGTTCGCGGTGGAGATGCCGGTGTCTTTCGTAATGTTGGCGAGGACGGAGTACTGGAGCGAAGTTGCGATGCCGGTGCCGAGAACGTAGAGATATGCCATGCTGACGGCGAGGAGTTTGCGGCGATGCGTCCAGTTCAGTGGGTCGGCTGGATCAGAGCTAGGACGGGGTACGAGCACGATGTCGTTGTGGGATGCATCGTGTAGTTCGGAGGAGGCATTCCCGGCTACGTCGACGAGACGAACCGTTCCTGGCACGTCCTCATAATCAGTGGCATTTGGCATCATGTTGACTGATGAGAAATAGAGTGGCGAAATAATGTGGATGGAAACATGAGCCTTATGTGGCAGACGAGGCAGAGGATCTCCCTTTGATGATATACCTTGAACCCCTGTTTGCTGGCAGCCAGACATGGGCTTCGCTCGAAGTTTGTCAAATCTAAAGTTACCAGCTTATCTCACCAACGGGACGGAAGGCGGGGGGCAGAAAGAACACTGATTGAGATCACAACATCAATTAGCAGAACATCAATTAGCAGCTGATAAATAGTAGGTTTGAGCCTCCACTACCACATTCTGCAGCTGTTAAATCATCAGAAAGATTGTTATGAATTAATAGTTGATAATTTCCACCATCTTAGCCCTTCACGCTGAACAATTTCAGAGAAACAGAATGATGTTCATCAGTAGCAATCATTAATTGCCTTGAATCATTCGTGAAGCATAAATAGCCGCCCGAAGCCCAACTTGAGCGGGCAGTCAAAGCCTCAACGCGCACATACGCGTTTCAAGCACTGCATCGTCGATCTGAAAAAACCGACATCAAGAAGCCATGGGTTCCATTAGCACCCCTCAAGTGAGTTGATCGAAACGTGGCATCATGTTGCGTGACCACAGGCAACGGCCGCTAACCTCGTCAAAAGACACTTTCCATTGTGGAAGCCACGATTGCCGACCTTGAATCCGCCCTATCCCAAGGCCGCATTAACAGTGTCGAGCTCACGGCGAAGCATCTCCTCCGAATCGCAAAATACGACCGCCGGTCCACACTTCTCAATGCAATCCCGCTCATCAACGAAAACGCCTTCGAGGTTGCCCAAGCCTCCGACCAGCGACGTGCCTCTGGGCAAGTCAACGGCCCTCTGGACGGCATCCCATGCACCATCAAGGATTCGTACAAGGAACAGGGCATGACGGTAGCCGCTGGATCGCCTGCCTTCAGGAACTTGGTTGCAAGTGAGGACGCGTTCACAGTCAAGAGACTCAAAGACGCCGGCGCGGTCATTTTGGGCCGGACGAACATGCCGCCCATGGCCGCAGGAGGCATGCAGCGCGGCGTGTATGGTCGTGCCGAGTCGCCCTACAACGCCCAATATCTGACAGCTGCATTTGCCTCGGGGTCTTCCAACGGCTCCGCGACAGCGACTGCAGCAAGCTTCGGTGTCTTTGGCATGGGAGAGGAGACGATCTCGTCGGGTCGCTCTCCTGCTTCGAACAACGGCCTGGTGGCCTACACTCCATCACGGGGTATCATATCCATTCGAGGAAATTGGCCACTGTTTCCTACCTGCGACACCGTGGTGCCTCATACCCGGACGGTTGAGGACATGTTCTCTCTTCTGGACGTCATTGTTGCCAAAGATGACAAGAAGTCCTGCGACTTTTGGAGAGAGCAGCCATATGTGCAGCTCCCAGATGTCGATAGCATCCGACCCAAGTCGTACCAGGAGCTTTCCGACAACAAGGCTCTCAAAGGAAAAAGAGTTGGTGTTCCAAAGATGTACATTGGCGGACTCGACTCAGACCCAGCCGCACGCAAGGTTCACACTCGGCAATCCGTCGTTGACCTTTGGCGCAACGCCAGGAAGATTCTCGAAGACCTTGGAGCCGCTGTGGAAGAAGTAGACTTCCCCGTTGTGACGAAGTTTGAGAATCAAGGTTCAGGAAGCACTCATGACGGCTCCGCCGACGGCATTGCGCCTCCTCACCACAATGAATTCGACATGTGTCAACTGATGGCCTACGCCTGGGACGATTTCCTCGCCGACAACGGAGACAAGAACGTTGCCGTCAGTCTTGCCCAAGTGGACTCGGCGACCATATTCCCTCGCCCACCGGGATCGATCCCCGACAAGTACGCGTCGGATGACCCACTCGTCCGGCATACCGACGTTGTTGCGCATGTTACCAGCGGTCGCGTCGGTACTTATGACATACCCGGTCTTGCAAAGGCCCTCCAAGGCCTCGAGGCCAGGCGTAAGGCGGACTTTGAGGATTGGCTCGATGCGCGCGGTCTGGATACGGTCGTCTGGCCGTGCAACGGCGACGTCGGGAAGGCGGATGCTGACGTCAACGAGGCTTCGGCGGCGGACGCATGGCGCAACGGTGTGCTTTACTCGAACGGCAACTGCGCGATTCGTCAGCTGGGAATCCCGACGGTCAGCGTACCCATGGGGTTGATGTCTGAGACGGGCATGCCGGTCAACCTTACCTTTGCGTCTAAGGCATATGATGACAGCAATCTGTGTCGGTACGCCTATGCTTTTGAGAAAGCCGGTCGACTTCGACAAGCGCCTCCGAGGACGCCCGAGCTGACAACGGATGCTATCCAACTGCTCAAGGGAGAGACAGAAATGAATATGTCACCGCCTGAGTTGACTGTGGGTCACACCGCTGTGATCGATGCGAAGGATGGCAAGAAGCTACGCATCTCAGGCGGTGTCGAGAAAGGAGTGGTACACTGGTTGGGCATCTCAATTGACGGTGACGACTTTGAAGAGGTAGATGTTACGAAGGGAGAATGGGAGGCGGAACTCGGTGTACTCAGCGCATGGGAAGGCCGACCTGAGGAGAAAGGGGTTCCGGACCCAGTCAAGTCGATGGTTGTCCTTCTTGCTCGAGGGCAGAATGGAAGATCTACGGGAAAGATGCTGTTTGTCTAGGCTGACGTACCATGCAAATCTGCAATCGTTTTCTGACAATAACAATGATGAGGGTTCGACACATCGATCTCCTATCACTGTGCTTGGAGGTGAAATATGTGATCACGACATCTTGCCAGCCGATGACGAAGTCGGGCAATTATTGTTCCCTTAGAATTTCATGCACCACGGAAAATCACCAGCGCACCAATCTCTGTCATGAGAAATGGATCGTGATCAAAAGGATGCTCATGAAGTTGGAACCCGATAGCAGCATCTTTTGTCCAACATTGACTTGCTTGTGCCTGAAGGATAGATATGCCTCATCGTGGCCGCTGTCATTGTCTCGGACTGTGTAGTCACTGCGAAATCTGGGATAAGAAAAACGGCCTCGAGCAATCTCAGCCAGTGCTTCCGTCTTTTCGTTTCGATAGAAGGCGGAAGCTCTTCGCCATTGATACCGCGTATATACAACTCCACAGTTGAAGTCGCGACCAACAGTCTGCTTCTACGAGGCCTCCTCCAGGCCTGGCCTTCCCAATCCTGCAATGTGGTTCTCGCCATACCCTTGTCAGTGTCAGCAGCAATATGATATCCCGGCCGAAGCCCTGCATCGAGACGGGATATGCAAGGGCGGCCTGGGAGGAATCCGCTTCACCGGAACATTGCCACCCGAGTAGTGATGGAAGAAAGTCGAGATTCTTTCCATCTGCCTCTGGCTGACGGACGAGTCGGCCAGCCTCTTACTTCAATGACCTTGCGATGAGGAATCAGGACGATCTATTGCGTTCTGGACCACTTCCGTCATGATTGACGACGCCCAGTCTCGAGATGCTTTTACTTTCGTTATGCCTAGCCATTCTTAGCGGGCGCGATAGAGCTACTAATGGGTCAGCCGTACGCAGAGGTTGGGCTCGAACATCGATCTCCCACCACCAGACGACCATGAGAACATGGATCCTACGGTGCCTTGTGTGAACAAAAGACCAGAGAGCGAAGATCTCGCACGCACCATGGTCCCAATGCCACACCTCATCCCAGCACTGGGTGCTACCTTGAAGCGAGACTCTTGCATGGCGGTATGCATGTCTAACAAGAGGTCTCTTCCGTTCAGCTGGGACGTGCTCATGTCGTGGGACTGACACACATCCCACGCTCTGCAGAATGATGCCTCGATTCCTTCGCGTAATAGCACCGCGGATGAGCTGTGTGCCCCCCGTTTCTCATTTCACAATTACCCAAGAAACCTAGTCGCAGAAAACTGTCGCAGTGACTCGTCACCAAAATGACTTCCGAGACAAGTCCGTCCTGAACCAAGCTGCGATTCTCGCCTCCAGTCTTCAGCTCCAGCCCATTTTTTCGCCTCCGCTTCCCCCTCTCACATCGCGTGAGAATTTCCTCCTTGTGGAGAGAACCCAAGAAACACCAAGAAGACCAAGAGCCCGTCATCGGATGGCACCTCGGACAGAAAACTTTTGCCTCAAAGTCTAAGCAAGCTGCAAGGCTTGGCTGAGTTCCTCCCGCGATGCCGAGACTGAACAAGCAACACCAAGCTCAACAGGCCGCAACTCAAGCATCGACGCCCCCTTCACAAAAGGCGAGATCATGGCGTCTGGGCGCGGGCGCAGAGACTTTGGGAGGCTTTGAGAAAGCTGGCATTGCTGGGGAGTGATGGCGAGATCGTGTGCCAAGCAAACACCAAATTGACAGTCATGTCAAAAACCTCTGCAACCATTGGCGATCCCCTGGCACCCGGGTCTTGACGAAAATGCCAAGGGAGCCTACCCAGAAAGAGGGATACTCCCCGAAAAGAGTCGAAAAGACTCAGGTATTTTTTCAGTGTTTGTTTGGCGCGGGTGCGATCTTTTCCCCGATTTCTGGAGGGAGGGATCCTGCAGTGTTGGTCTCATTTGCGCCAAGAATGGCGTGCTCGACACCATCGTCCAATATGCTTCCCGGACCCAATCTTTTTCGTTCTCCAACACCACACCACGGGCCAAATGCGCTTCTTTGCCCCCATGTCCTCCCCTTCGCCCAGTGCCCAGGGAATGCACCAAAGAACCAAGATGAGACAGGGACCAGCCTTTTGGTTTAACTAGCTCAGCTTTTGCCTGCTGGTGTCCTGGGTCGCCTGTTTCGCTCCGTGGCAAGGAGGGGGCAAGACCTGTGGATGATCTGGGGGGGCCGCAACTCAGAGTCGAGATCATCAGAAGAGTGACATTCTTCGTGTGCTTCTGTTGCGCTTCTCGGGTATCCGGCAGCGCTCTGGGTCGCATGGAACAGCGACTATGCTGCACAAGGCATCGCGGATGGGCATGACAGCTGTAACCGAATAGCCATCTAGCATTTAAGCTTAATGAGAGGAGTTCATCCCCGACAGTTTGGGTGAAAAGGCGAAGGCGCAAGAAGCATACATGGACAACATATGAATGTGATATGCACATACATGGTGAGCGCGTGCCGCGGAGAAGCTGAACCAACCTCAAGTATCTTGCTCATATGTACGTTCAGGTTTCGGTAGTTTCTTTCGGTCGTCGACTAGTTAGTACCTAGACCACCCATCCCAAGACGCCGGGCCAGTTTTGTTCCAACGTCCCAGACATCCCGCGAGGTTGGACATCTTTGTTGGTCTGGAACGCCATTAACCTCGCGTCTACCGATCAGCCCCAGGCGCTATCTGCCGTGCTTCTCGCCTCACTCACGATCGACCACTCAGGACAGACGATGCCGATCGTGAAGACTTTTGATGCAGGGAAGGTAGCTCTTCTGTCGAACTGGAATGTCACCCGCACATGTATCAAGCGATCTGTTGCCCATATTCTGTATGCGAGCCCGCGTGTTAGCCGCCCAAAAGACGAGACAACACAGGCATCTGTTGGCTAGCCCATGTTTACAAACGGCACATGCCATTTCAAGGTGTGTCCGGCGCACACGCTGAATTAGACGGCGGAATTGCTTTTCTGACAGCTCTCCCGCCGCCCCCACGTCCTAAGGTGCAGAGTCAGGACCACCCCGGCCGCCGGCCGCCGGAGAGGGAGGAATTAAACTAACCCGGGACGAGCAGGACCTCTGCCCCATGTAGCCAGACACGGCCATTCCAGAGCAAAGTACCTAAAGACAGAGTACATATCACATTTACACTTTTCCAACAAATAAACAGGACCCTTTTTCGGTCAGCCCATGGGGGTGGGTGTCCGTCCGCCCCGCCGTCTCTTCGTTGCCTCCTCCCCCGGGCCAGACGCCAGACGCACTAGACCCTTTGATGCTACTCCAAACATGGGCCATCCCAAAACACTGGAATCCAGCGCTGGACGATTCTTTCTCACGCAGCTGGACAGATAGCTTTACGACGGGAGATCATCTGGCTTGACGAGAGACAAAAGGAACGAGAAGAAGGGTGTCAACACCCATGCCTGCACAATAGAGATTGATAATGTCGTCAGAAAATAGGATTCGCACACCCCGGGCGGCATGTGGGAGCGCAACATCACAGGGCTCCAATCGAGTCCTTGGCGAGACCAGGACGATCCGAAGCCACGCTTCTTGGCGACGCGGCCAAGCATCTACGTCCAAGAGGGGGAATACATCATCACGGCTAGCTCTCGTATGTTGCCGCATACTAGGCAGTATAAGTTTCCCTGTTCCGCCGCCGCACAACCTCGTCTGGGCTGTCCCTGTCCCGGCCAGGTCCTCCTCGTTTTTCTTTGACTGATCCTTCTCGGGTTCAATCGCTCAGCCTGTCAAGTCTTTTCAGCGACGAGCACAGGATTGAACCTTTTGGGCTGTTGAAAACTTCAATTCACGGAGGCATACCACGAAGTCCTCCGCCCACCATGCCGAACGCCGGACGTGTTCTGGCCAAGGGCCTCGGCATCGATGTCGACGCCCGGTACCGAAACGAGCCGAGAGAGGCCGTCCAGTCCGCCGCCGCCTCTTTCAACGACGTCGAACAATACGAGGAGAGAGAGCCGACCGTCGCTGAGTTCATCGAGGCTCACCGGCCCACGATCCCGGGGACGCTCGCCTACATCAAGTCCCTCTTCCCCTTCTGGC
Organism: Colletotrichum sp. SAR 10_71; assembly: GCA_025327135.1. Taxonomy (NCBI): domain Eukaryota; kingdom Fungi; phylum Ascomycota; class Sordariomycetes; order Glomerellales; family Glomerellaceae; genus Colletotrichum; species Colletotrichum sp. SAR 10_71. The sequence continues at coordinate 133,365 of JAKMWS010000064.1, forward strand.
AGTGGATCTTCCACTACAACGCCACATGGCTGCTTGGAGATATCATCGCTGGTACGTTGGATCTTGATTCCCCCCATCATGAAGTGTGTTACACAAGAAAGAAGCTTGGCGGCGCAGGGTCTCACGGGGGACCCTTCACGCTGCCCTCCCTTCTCTACCCCACACGCCGAGAGAAATCCCCATGGCTGACGAGGTCTCGTGAAAGGTGTCACGGTCGGTTTCGTGGTCATCCCGCAGGGCATGGCTTACGCCATACTCGCCCAATTGAGCCCCGAGTACGGCCTCTACACCTCATTCGTCGGCTTCCTGCTCTACTGGGCCTTCGCGACCTCCAAGGACATCACCATCGGCACCGTCGCCGTCATGTCCCAGCTCGTGGGCAACATCGTCCTCCGCGTTCAAGACACCCACCCGCAGTACGAAGCGCCGCAGATCGCGCAGGCGCTCGCCATCATCTCGGGCGCGGTGCTCCTCGGCATCGGCCTCGTCCGCCTCGGCTGGATCGTCGAATTCATCCCGCTGGTCGCCATCACCTCCTTCATGACGGGCGCCGCCATCTCCATCGCCGCCGGCCAGGTGCCCGCGCTCCTCGGCATCAGCGGCGTCAACACCCGCGGCGCGACGTACATGGTCATCATCGACACGCTCAAGGCGCTGCCGCGCGCGAAGCTCGACGCGGCCATGGGCCTGACGGCGCTGTTCCTGCTGTACGCGATCCGCTTCGTGTGCAACACCATGTCGGACCGCCAGCCGCACCGTAAGAAGTTCTGGTTCTTCATGTCGACGCTGCGCATGGCGTTTGTGATTTTGCTGTACGTTCTCATCAGCTGGCTCGTCAACCGCAACGTCAACTGGGACGCCAAGAAGGCCAAGTTCAAGATTCTTGGCAAGGTGCCTAGCGGCTTCCAGCACGCCGGGGCCCCGAAGATCGACACGGAGCTTCTCTCGGCCGTGGCGCCCGACTTGCCGGTGACCATTATCGTGCTTATCATTGAGCACATTGCCATTTCCAAGTCCTTTGGACGAATCAACAACTATGTCATCAATCCGTCGCAAGAATTGGTGGCTGTGGGCTTCACGAACCTGTTCGGACCCTTCTTGGGCGCGTATCCTGCCACGGGATCCTTCTCCCGGACAGCCATCAAGTCGAAGGCCGGTGTCCGCACGCCCCTGGCCGGTATTTTTACCGCCGTCATCGTACTTCTGGCCCTGTATGCTCTCACGTCGGTGTTCTTCTACATCCCCATGGCAAGTCTCGCAGGCCTCATTATTCACGCCGTTGGCGATCTCATCACGCCGCCCAAGGTGGTCTACCAGTTCTGGGAGGTATCGCCCCTGGAAGTCTTCATCTTCTTCGGCGGCGTCATCCTCACCATCTTCACCGACATCGAGAAGGGTATCTATCTCACCATGTGCGCTTCCGCGGCGCTGCTGCTAGTCCGCCTGGCCAAGGCCAAGGGCCGCTTCCTCGGCCGCGTCAGGGTCTATCGCGCGAGCAAGGACACTGCAGGCAAGGGCGTTCCCTTCAACGATCGCGGCGAGGCCATCGACCTGCCTTCCCGTGAGGCCTACGTCCCTCTATTGAAGGACGACGCGTCAAACCCCATCGTCGACGTGGAGACTCCCTTCCCCGGCGTCTTTGTGTACCGTTTCGGCGAGGGCTTCAACTACACCAACGCGGCCCACTACATGGACGGCCTCACCGAGTTCATCATGAAGCACTCTCGCCGTACAATCCTCGACCGCTACGAGAAGCTCGGCGTAAGTTGCCATCTCCATGGAAAATTCCTCCTTCAAACAGACAGCTAATGTGTCATAGGACCGCCCCTGGAACGACCCCGGCCCCCGACGCGGAGCCAAGATCGACGTGGAAGACACCCGCCCGATCCTGCGCGCCATCGTCCTCGACTGCTCTGCCGTCAACAACATGGACGTCACCTCCGTGCAGAGCCTCGTCGACGTGCGCAACCAGCTCGACCACTACGCGGAGCCTGAGGTCGTCGAGTGGCACTTTGCCAACGTCAACAACCGCTGGACGCGTCGCGCTCTCGCGGCGGCCGGCTTCGGCTACCCGTCCGTCAAGGACGAGACGCTCAACCGATGGAAGCCCATCTTCAGCTTCGCGCCGGTGGACTCGGCTTCCAACCAGGCGCCGCGCGTCACGTCGCAGCGCAGCCGCGACGAGGAGGACACGATCTCGCCGAGCAGCAAGAATGCCAATGACGGCGTCGCGCCGGTGGCTGGGCGCGGGGACGGAAAGCTGGCGGCGCTGCAGGGCATGAACAGGCCGTTCTTCCACATTGATGTGGCTGCAGCGGTGGAGAGCGCCATCTCGAACGCGGAGCAGAAGAGCGAAGTGTCGCCTGCGAACTCTGTGCTGAAGAGCGGTTAGAAGGTTAGAGTTGAAGACGATGCATGATGTACGAGTCGGTGATGAGCGCGTGCGGGCGCCATTGGTTGTGTTTCGTGGGAAACATTGGTTGGATTCTTTTAGACGCAGATACCAGAGTCATATTGATGTTGTTGCTGTTGTTGTTGTCGATTGCTGCATATGCCGGCCTCAGCGGCCAGGATCGGATAATACCAGAGTATTATTACCTCTTCTAATTCAATCATTCATCCAATTCTCTTGTCTATACTCAGGTTTAGTCGATCGTGTGAGGCTCTTTTCGGGGTGTTTCAAGAGAGTATCCGTGCATCTCACTTACGGAGTCGCCCTGAAACACGGCTGATGCAGCTTGGCGTTCCCGTCTCTTCATCCCATGACACGCCGCCGCCGCCATCAAAGCGGGAAAAGTTCGAGTTGGCGTTGACAATAGTTGACGGCTCTGTTTAGTCTCTGCAAAACATCGAAATTCGAGATTGTCAAAAAAAAAACCTCCATCATCAAATATGCGAATAGCATCACACGCGATCCTCAGAGCCGCCTACGTGGCCGCCTGGCTCGCCTCCTCAGCCCTCGCGATGCCTCAACCTCGAATCATGGACCGCGAAGATCCACCACCGTCTCCGCCGTCGCCCCCGAAACCCATCGCGACAGCCGGCCAGGTCGACATCACACAGCCAAACACGACTGCCTCGGGCGCGCCACCACAAGACAACAAGCCGCCCATCCCGATCACGGTGCAGCTCTACGGCAGCTCGCCCGGCGTCAAGACGTGCCGCAGCGGCGCGCAGCTGGTCGACATGGAGCTGCCCAAGACGGCGTCCAAGATGGCGCAGTTCACGGAGCGCAACGGGCAGTGCTACGACCTGCCGGGCACCGCGCAGTGCGGCGTCTTCATGGCGAACAAGGCGGACGGGTGCGAGGCGCAGCTGTTCCGCGGGTACAAGTGCGAGGGCTTCACGAACGTGGCCGTCTTCCAGGACGAGCTGCGGCCGGTCGGCGGGTTCTTCAAGAGCATGGCGATCAAGTGCGGCGTGCCCCCAATCGAGGTCGCGCCGCTGAGTCTGGGCGGGCTGGGGGCGGCGAAGATGCAGAAGCCGGTGCCGAAGGATGGAGGGAAGAGGAGGGCGGCGAGGGCGGTTGACGCTGCGATGCAGGCTGGGCTGACACAGGGGGGAGGGGAGACCTGATGTGATGATGAGAGAGAGGAGGGAGGAGGGCGTGATTCACGATAGGCGCCGAGGTTCCGAGATTCGCGCCGCAATCATTTTCCGCAATATCCGTACATACAGCAGCAAGATACCACCACCGCCAATCACTGGCCCATACGAATGAATAACGAACAGAATAATAATTTAAAAAGGCTTCCCACTCCCGCGACGCTAGAGCTTGATGGCGCCCGATTAGCTGTGGCCCTAGCCACCCCGGTCATGTGCCAGGCTTGTGTCTTGGTTGTCTTAAGACTCTTTGGTTCACAGGAGTCGCGGGCTGTCACCGCCTCAACTGATTCAGAAAGCATGACAGGAGCACTTGGTAAACAGAAAAAGCTTTGATGATTACGGCTCTTCACAGCCTGACATTTGGCCCGACTGGTTCGATCCCGTGGGCTCGTCATGCTAGTGGCGACCAAAAACAACGACCGTCGAGCCAGAGGAGGATCAAACAGGAGGGGGCCACAGCCGGACCACATTTCAATCCAGGCGATGATTGGTCTGTGCAGCGGTAAAATCGGTCAGACGGCATTTGCTGCAGTGTTGCCCAGGTTTCGTGCCCCTATTTTCCTGCAGTTGCATGGCGTTGTCACCGATGATGCGAGTTTATTTTGACTCAATTTTGCGTCTTCGACTCCAACTTGTAGAATCAAGAGATGATTCTTCCTCTTTGAGACAGAGATAGTCTTCATCAGAACGAAGCTAGCTAGCTAGATCGTCCCGTCAGATGGCGTCTAGCTCTCGCTGGTGTGGCTTCACCCAAGACACCAGACCGTCTGATCTGAGGTCCCAAATGTGTCATCTCGTCTCAGACGCTTCAACCCCTTGCACTGACAACCAGGAACTCCAATCATGGCACATATAACGACGCAGCCGTTCCTGGCGCCCCGTCTGCGTGCTGCCTGCTGCCCGCTGCTCTCTCCCTCCATTCTGATTGACACAACCTTCCTTTCCGTTTAACCTTTTTTTGTCGTGTGTTATTCTTTCTTTCTTGTTCCATTCATTTTACTATTCTCCAGTGGCCGGCCACTTTTAAGCTTTGGGGTGCATTGTTCAGTGGCAGTCCTCTCGTTACGACATCGTCCCATCCATCACCTACCTACTCCGACGTAATATATCCCACCCGACGAGCTCCTCAAGACTCCCAGAGAAGGAAGACTAGAGAGAAAATCCTGTAGAGAGAAAATCAGTCAAGATGCACGCCTACTTCCTCGCTCAGCTCCTCCTGGCGGCCACCGCCCTCGCCAACGCCATCGCCAACCCGAACCAGGCTCCCGGCCTCGCCGTCGTCGTCCGCCAGGCCGCGCCCGTCGCCGCGAACCTGCCCTCGACCATCATGTCGTGCGCCGAGTACTCGCGCATCGCCAACCTCTCCACCGTCGGCGCCAACAGCACGTACCGCGCCACCTTCTTCGCGGCCTCGCCCAACGGCAACCAGTACAACGCCGAGGTCCTCGACACCGCCATCGCGAAGCTGCCCACTGTCATCATGGACCAGGCCCTCAACACCGCCTGCGGCAACCTGACCGCCCTCGCCCTCGTCGAGGCCGAGCGCAACTTCACCCAGCGCACCGTCCTGCAGCTGTCCAACATCCCCGTCCCGGACCCGCTCACGACCGGCCCCGTTATCGCGATCGTGTGCGCCAGTATCGTGCTCGCTGCCGGAAGTTGGGTTGCGATGCCGTAAAGAGAGTTTGTTGCTGGTTGAAGGAGGGCGTAGGGTGTATGGGAGGAGAGGGGATGTTGGTTGTGGATGGAATGGGTGCGGAGGGAAGTGGTCCATGTCTGCTGGGTACAGAGATCTTAATGCACCTGTTTTGCAACCAGCTGACTGGGCGATTGATGCTTCGTACGTGAGACTGGATGTCAACTATGCTTAGCGTGGTGTTTGAATACAAAGCGATACCCCCCAAACATGCTTCGTTATATCAACTCCCGCCCCGGCCGGCAGTTTCCTGGTCTATACTTGTGGTTGGTGTTGAAGCCGACAATGTCTGTGAGGTGAGGGGATTAGTGATTTTGTGAGTTGTCACGTCATGTCAACGCGATATGATATGTCTTCCTGGCAGCGATTCTATTGTGATAGCCTGAGCTGAAATAGTCAGCACACTCATTCCCCCCCACTTGTGATATAATACGGTTAAGGGACAATACATAATGCTTACGGCTAGTAAATGCTGGTTTTCTGCTACGCACAAGGCCCCATCATGATCTTCCTCCCAATCTCTCGCTCTACAGAGGCTCCAATGCTCCCTGTCCACTGATGGGCTCAACCTCAACATCCTTTGCCAACTTCTTCCACCCCTTCAACCGTCTTTGGTCAACCCAGTTTCCATGGACCTGAGACTTGACATGGAAAGGCAGCTGTATGAGAGCAATAGGCTTCTCAAAGTCCCTCGTGTCCAGCACCACAATCTCATTCCTGTTCGCGCCCCTCCGTTCCACCATCGCCATCACCCACCCGTCTCCCTCGGGGGCATCGTCACTCCGCGGAATGAAGATGGGCTCTTGAATATGCGATTCAAACCCGGCGTAGAAGTACTTCGTCTGCTTGGTTTCCAAGTTCAGCATTGCCAAGCCGTTCAGCCCGTTATGTACCGTCTGCGGCTTCCCGTTCTCGTCCTTGCTGATGTGCACGTTGATGAAGACGTGCTTGTACGGCTTAGACAGGAATCTCTCGTCGAGGCGGGGGAACTCGGCTGGAAGATCTAGAATGATCTTCGGGTCCGCGACCTGGGTATCGCTCGGCTGCGAGAGATCCAATGTCCAGCGCACGTAGTCAGATGCCGCGTCGGGGGCCGGTAGTCTGCCGTCGTCGGTCGGGAAGAAGGGGAAGCCGTTATCGTGCACGCGCGACGTCTCAAGGAAGACCTTGGATCCGTCTTCGCTCTCCCATGCGCCGCCCGTGTGAATGAGCATGCAGTTCTTCCACGGGTATACTCTGTACTCTCCGGGGCTCCAGCCGGGAGGGAGCGGCGTGGTGCTCCGGCGCGGGGCGACGATGAAGGTCGCCGGCTTGTCGTAGTCCCAGGCCCAGTGGTGTCCTCCCTTCTTCATGCGTTCTACGCTTGCGTCGAAGCACCAGAGGACCAGGATGATCCAGTTGGGCGTGATAGCGCAGTCGTGGATTGGCGCGCACCATGGTGACTTGATCCACTGCTCGTCATGCTTGACCCCTTGGCTATCCAGGGAGTAGATGACGATATCGAGAGACGCGAGCCCCTTGGCCTCGTAGCCGTAAACAACCAACTCGTCAGTGTATGGGTCCACCTTCGGGTGCGCCGTGAAGGTCTTTGCCTTGACCTGTGGTCCAAACGGATCATACTTGATGGTATCCAGGGTATGCGGATCGACGGAGTAGGGTAGCCCGCCCTCTTTCAGGGCGAGAAAGTGGTCCGCCCAGAGCACGAGGTTGGTGTTCGCCGTCGAGTCCACGGCCGCGCGCACGCAGGGGTGGTGGGTGTACGGATTGCGGTAGAGGCCGAACAGGGCCTTGTTGGCTTTCCGCTCCAGCTTATAGCGCTCGGTCTCGACGTAGCGCATCTTCATGTCCACCCTGCTGTCACGGATGCGGAATGCTGAGATGTTACCATCGCCGTCAAGGGGGACGTTGCCCGGGTGCGGCGGGACAAACGGGTCAGTCATCACCCGGTAGAACGTGCCGTCGATTTGCTTTGGGATCTCTCCCAACACCACGAGATCGCCAATTTCTCCCTCAAGACGACATGGCAGGTTAGACCCGGCCAGATCGTAAGCTATTGGCCAGGATGCGGTTAGCCCGTAGGCCGTCTCTGAAGACGGGTGACTCTCAGGAGAGTCGTCGATGCGGCTAGGAGCCATTGCGAATTATACAAGCGAAGAGCGACGATGCGAAAAAGCTCCAAGTGAATTCGATGTGGTATTCTCGAAGCATGGTCCAGAAATTTTCAAGAACATTCCGCCCGGGGATCTCAGTCTTATACGCGAATCATCACAATCATCAGACGACCTCATCTCGATAAAGTCATCCAAGGGTCATCAGATTCCCCCTCGGGCGCATGGCAATTCTAACAACTACCGAAACGCACCTCCTTGGCCGTACCATATTAAAGTTCCTCGGCCGAGGCCTCGTGGCCGGGCCGCAGTCCACAATCGACAGATCCCACCCCAGGATTCCCCGCATACAGGAGCGGCCGACTCGTTTGCCTGCAGCGGCACCATGGGGCCCCTACGCCGCGGCCGGCTCACCCAACACCAACGAACGAGCTAAATATGGGATGGGGGAGCCAAGATGATCTAAGATTATCAAGCACGGATGCAATTTTCAACCGTCATCCCATCACCCAAGTGGGCAAAATGGCAGAGCCAGCAAACCACGTCACGCACATGGTTGCCGACAGCTAAGAAGGAGCTGACTGATACTCCTTCGACTGTCGGCCGCCGCCCTGAAACCCCATGTGACGCTGGGCTTAGACCCCGGGGCGGACACACCCTCCATGTCCTTCCCGCCGCGGCTGGCATCGCATTTTCGTCTCTTGGTATGGGGATATTAGTATTCCTCGGTCTCGTATTGGCTGGGCGGTCGCATCTGGAAGCTCTGAGGACTGCAGGGTAGGTTTCAGCGATACTACTTCGGGATCTAGCGGTCTGATGAACCCGTCGGCATGGTGCCGACTTGATGGGTCCGTGCAACGACATTTCAAGTGTGTGTTCATTCCTACGGATTGCGCGGGGCCATTGCGAGGACTGACGGGTTGTTGGATGGCTCCGAGCGAGATTGAATTGCCGATGGATCAGTGATCACGAACAACATGATAAATCTCCTTTCATCCGGCGGATTCAAAATGCTATCGAATGAATAATTGAGGAAGGCCAAACATTGTTGGATGTATCAGTGCATGTCGTGTTGGTTTGCCTAGAGTTGTTACTAAAGTTATGCATCCTAACTTGCCTCGGCTGATGACCGGCAAACCAATGGCGTGTCCAAGTCATGACGCCAAGCTCCGCGTTTAGTTCAGAACTTATTAGACATGGGCAAACTCATCGCCAGTTGATTGCAATCTAACCAGACCCTAACTGACATGAACAAGAGCGTGTTCTCACTGATCCATGAGTTGTTCGTTCCATATATCCAGAACGGACTCACTGCGCCAGCACGGCAGTGAATGAGATGACATTTCCATCTTTGTCCATCTTCTTCGACACGATACGCTTCCTCTGTTGACGTGGCCTCGTGTCGCCTTGTTGCCAGGTGATGAAATCCCAGTACCCATAAGGCCTCTTATCAATGTTCTCCCTCTTGATCTTCTCCGCCTCTGAATTTCCGCTAAAGGGCCACCAGCCCTGGCCACTCGAAGAACTAGCCTGCGTATCTTCAGCCTTTTCCTGCCCGAAAGACTTTCGTTCTTTGGCCCGCCCAAGGTGGCCCTGGTTGACCAAGAGATAGAGACGTTCCCAGTTGCCGATACGCTCCTCGTGGAGAGTCGTCTTGTCGGACTTCCAAACCCATGTCTTGGGTGGCTTACCCTCGTAGTTGTAGAGATCTTCCTCTTCAACCCAGTCGAAGTTGTCATTGGGAAGCGGGCTATAAAGATCTTCTTCAAAGGGTAACTGTCTCGGAACTACCCTGTGTCTCTGTCTGTCGTCAAGACCTTCAATGACGTCGTTCTTGTCTCCCTGGACGCTGGAGATGGTGCCGGCAAGGGTGTTGAATGTTGTCGCGTAAGTCAGAGGCGGCGACTGGAGATGCTCTGGTCTCGCCTCTGCCGACTTGGAAAGCGAGTAACCATTCTTCGTCAACGCTCTGCATTGCCACATGCCATTGTCATCCAAGTCTTTCCCGCCATGTAGATATCGAATGCGAACAGAGGGATGGACAAGCTCGTGTCCACGGACTTCCTCGCCGCCAACGTTCTCTGTCGCCTTCTCTTCTTCTTTGTACAATCCAGGCGTCCGGGTCCCGTGGTAGGTGTTTCCGCCCCTTACCCACTCAACAGGGTACAAGAGAGTGTCCCAGGCCTTGTCCGGCAGACCGGTTATGCCCGGATTGCTGATTCGGCCAAGTGCCCAGGGCCGCTGCTCGAGGTAGAGATCCACAGTCCGGAAGATGCGCAGCATCTCTGACGCCGTGAACTCCACGCCAACTGAGGTCAGTTGATCAGCCATCCCTGTACACAATGCAAATTAGCTTCTTTCAAACCTCAACATTCTTTTGGGATTTCCTTATCCAGACTTACATGCCAGGGAAATTGTCGCGATTTGGTTGTCTTCCACGCCGCCACCTACGTCGCTGTGGCCTCCAGGAAACCAGACCTGCCGAAGATTGGTCGTGCCATTGTTCGTCCAGAGGGTGGGTGCAAACGAGGTGCGCCATTCGTCCAGCGCAAGCGCATGGAAAGCATTGTGTATCTTAGGGTGCACCTTGAAGCTTGCGAAGCGAAGCTAACATTGGACATCGTCAGCCGAACTCCAAAAGATCAAGAATCATGAGGTATTATACCTCTTGAGCACTTCGAATCTTATCGATGCCGAATGGCATCTTTGGGAGTCCGAGGCTTCCCACAGTATCCCACACTCCTGTGAATTTGGCCACCAAGTCAGTGTATCGATCAACCCCCCGAAGCCAGCTGAGACAAACTTACCAAGAGCTTTTATTTCAGGCTCGACAGGCTCCCAGCGTCCGTCAGGGTCATTCCGGTTCTTCTTATCGCAAAGGAGCATCCGGAACTTGGAACGACTGTCAATATTTGTCTTGTGCTTTGAAGACGCTGGCTGTTGCTCACCCTTTCGTTGAGATGCTTCCGGTAGATGTTGGCCATTCTCTGAAGGTTGCCCACCTTTTTGTTCTCTGCAGCTTTCTCATCCGCGTTGAGTGTCTCATCCACATCCTCCAAGTCGTATATGGTGAGCCTCTTGTTATGAGCACGTCCCGTCAGCTCATAGAATATGGCTCTCTTTTGATTGTGAAGGTCTTTCTCCATCTTCTCATTGTCCCTCGTCTCGAGAATCATCATGTTCGACTTGTTCATGGTGCTCTGCATTTCATGCGTCACTTGGTCAGAGTTGTGGATGTCGAAGCCTCTGAGATGCTTCTTGGAGTCGAATTCCGTATTCTCATCCCACTCAGAAAAGTTCTGGTAGTCGCTGAAGATGGTTCCGAAATTGGCCAGGCCGAAGCGGTTCAGCAAGCCGAGAGAGCAGACCATACCAGCTACCGACCTCGCCACAAAGGCCCCGCGAGAAAAGCCCAAGATGATGATCTCGTCCCCGGGGCTGTAGTTATCGCAAATGAAACGGTAGGTATCAGCAATATCCTAGCCAGGGATCAGTCATTGGCCAGCCGGGAGGTGGATACTAGACACACGCTGATAACACCTAGTCCAAGGAGACCTCCAAGACCCTGCGCTATCTTTGACTCTTCGGTTCCTGGGCCCGGATGGTAGTAAACGACTTGCGGCATTCCTGAACAACATTTGTGGGCAATCGCCGACGAAAGACGAGTGACATTCGTGGAAATATTGCCCGCGGCGTTCCTTTGTTTTGCAACCGATCCGTGAGTCATCTGGAATGATCGAACCAATATTCAAAGGGTAAAACTTACGAATTATTCCATGTTCCATCACAGCAGACAATAAGTCGCTTGGTATGGATATGCTCCGCTTCGCCAGGGCCTTCCGCTATGTGAGCACAGGGATGGAAGTCGAAAGAATCATCAGCAATTTCGTCAAGCCGGTGCAGAGTGCAAGACGTGCGAGGGATCGGATCAAGAGGCGATCTGGAAGACATGCTGACGGACGGTCGATGGGGTAGCTGAAGGTCTGAGGAACAGATTGCAGTTGATAATATGAGATGCCGGCGACTCTTCATAGATGGCGGAGATGAGGAGATGTAACATGATATAGCCGACGAAGAGGGAGAATAAAATGTGCCACCATCCTAGACATCACCCCATCGACGATCTCGAAAATTGTAGATCAAGTATGCGCGATTGCCCCAGTTTGTCCAGCTCTGCCAAATGAAGGCATCGCGCCTCGGCGCAGATGAGACATCATGATAGCGGAATGCACAATGACGCCAACTAGCCTCCGAAACCCACAACACGTCCGAAAACCTCAAACCCACATTCAGTCACGGGCACAGTCGGCATGTTCGAATGTGGACACCGCAGGTTCATAGTTCGCGATTTCCAGGCCGTCGCCAGCGAGAGTATAGCCTTACAAGTACGTGAGCCGCTCAGCTCATTTGATCTTTCCGCCTCCACCACCAACACAGATTCAGTTTGTCCCATGCTGCAATGTGTGGCATCGAGAGATACGGATGCCAGAGATTATAACTAAGGACCGGACCGGCAGCACTGGCCTTCACGTGGACGTTCGGCTCACCGGCGTCAGGGAGGTCGATAATTGAGACATGTTTCTCTTCAACCCGCTTTAGGGTCGAGCCGAGCCAGCTGTCACTAGTTAACGTCAATTTGCGGAGCTACGGACGATCTTTGCTCTCAACGACAGGCATTCTTAGACAGACCAAGGTGGTAGGAATTTCAATACCTGTCAATCAGCAACTGAATGATAGCCTGAGCATAGTCCAGCCCCGAAAGATTCACGTTTCCAGCATTCCACCTGAGCTAGCAAATACCACGGGTGCGCTTTTCGTGTGGAACTGGGTCCAACGGTCGACTTTTTCTTCACCATTTACTTGTGAACGTCAGGAGACAAAACGTCAAGTAATGCTCGCAGACGCACACCGTTTCCTGCACCCCCATAGAAAAAAGTTGGCGTGCATTTCAAAATCCGGAGATGCATTTCCACAGAAACCAATGCGAACAATTCATTTGAAACCTGGATGTCGACCGCAGAGGCCGACCCTGGCGGGCCCTTCCAAGCCCGGTCTCCGTCCCGGCGCCGCGTCTCGGTCTCCGAGCGGCGACACGGCGGCTTGCCCTTGTGGCCCCACATCCCACTTTCCGCCCCTCCCCGACGCGATTTGCGCGCAGTCAGCATCGTACCACATTTCAGATGCATCACTCAGGACACTTTGCGACAGCCTGGCTCGTCGGCATCTTGGGATTATCGACCTCGCCATAGACACAGTCATTCGTTGAAACCGGACACAGCAAAACACAACTATTATGGCGCCCACATCACGCCACCTTCGCATCGGTGTTGATGTCGGCGGAACAAACACAGACGGCGTCGTTCTGGACCCTTCTCGGGCCTCGGAACCGGATAAGGGCATTGTCGCATGGCACAAGTCACCAACGACGACAAACCCCAGCGATGGCATCAACAATGCGATCGTGACGATGTTCGAGTCTTCCAAGATCGAGCCGAGCGAGATCGCGAGCGTCACCATCGGCACCACACACTTTGTTAATGCCCTCATTGAGAGAGATGAGACCAGATTGGGTCCCGTGGCCGTCATCAGGTTGACCAGCCAGTTTTCCAAGCACGACCCTCCTTGTTTGGACTGGCCTGAAGATCTCAGGGAGTTGATTTTGGGTCACTATGCTTTGTGCAAAGGTGGCCTGGAGGTTGATGGCGTTCTCATTTCAGATATCGACCCTGAAGAGATCAAGGCTCAATGCTCGATCATCGGTGAGAAGGGGATCAAGAACGTTGTCGTTAACGGCATCTTCAGCTCAATCGACACAACAGAGCGGCAAGAGGAGAGGGCTGCCGAAATCATCCGCTCAGAGCTTCCTGGCTGTACCGTTACATGCTCAAAAGATGTGGCCAATCTCGGATTCCAGGAGCGTGAGAATGCTGCTATACTCAACGCCACTGTACTAGACTTCGCCCGTAAGACGATCAGATCCTTTCAGGAACCCATCAAGAGACTGGGTCTACACTGCCCAGTCTTCATCTCCCAAAACGACGGAACCATTCTCTCAGGAGAGATGGCTGCCAATCTCCCAATCCGGACATTTTCCAGTGGACCAACAAACAGCATGCGCGGCGCTGCCTTCCTAGTGCAGGATCAGCTTGACGAAGCCGTCATGGTGGTTGATATCGGTGGTACGACTACCGATGTTGGTCTCTTGCAGGCAAACGGATTTCCAAGGCAACAGGCGGCATTCAGCGAATTCACAGGTGTTCGCCTGAACTTCTCATGCCCGGACGTAAAAAGCATAGGCCTGGGAGGTGGTTCCGTTGTGCGTAAGGGCCGAGAGAAATTGACGGTGGGCCCCGACAGCGTCGGCTACAAGATCAAAACTGAAGCCCTCGTCTTTGGAGGTTCTACTCTGACAGCGACGGATTGCACCGTGTTAGCCACCGAAGGGAAGCCATCAACGCCGTCTATCGGTGATGCTAGCTTGGTCAAGGGTGCGCTTGACGCTGAGGAACTATCTCAATTCACTAAGATCGTCCAAAGCAAGATCGAGAAGGTTATCGACACGATGAAAACTTCGCCCAACGATATTACGGTTCTTCTTGTGGGTGGTGGTGCTGTCATCGCGCCGAATGAGCTTCGCGGGGCTAGCAAAGTCTTGAAACCCGAGTGGGCTGGAGTCGCCAACGCCATCGGTGCGGCTATTGCACGCGTCAGTGCTACCATTGACACTGTCAAATCGACTGAGTCTCGAACAAGCCAGGAGATATTGAGTGAGGTGGAGCAAGAAGTCAAAGAGAAGGCTGTTGCCGCAGGGGCAGTCCCATCGTCGGTCCAGATTGTGGACGTGGACACAATACCCTTGGCCGTGAGTATACCAAGTCCACAGAAGGAGAAGTCTTGACTAACAATCACAGTACATTGCCAATAAGTCGCGATTCATTGTGCGCGCTGCCGGCGACTTTGACTTTTCCAGGACGGATCTCGCGTCTATCCCACTGAGCGATGAAGATGACACGCCTCAGGATTACACCACATATTCTCGTGCCAAGAAGATGTGTAGAGTCAAGGCCAAGAAAGAGATTGATGTTTTGAAATACAAGCCAAGAGTTGAAGATCGCGTCTGGTACATCAGCGAAACAGATCTGGACTGGATCAGTATCGGATGTTACATCCTCGGAACGGGAGGAGGCGGGTCTCCTTACTCGCAACAGATAATCCTGCGCGAGAAGCTCCGCAAGGGTGCCGTTGTGAGGGTCGTAAACCCCGCTGATATTCCCGACGAGGCGCTCGTCGGCTGCGGGGGTTACGCCGGGTCACCCACCGTGGCTATTGAGAAGAAGTCCGCGGACGAAATGCAAGAGGCACAGACAGAGATGTACAAGCACATCGGAAAGCCGCCGACGCACATGATTGCGGTTGAAATTGGGGGCGCCAATGGCCTGCAGAGCATGATGATTGGTTCCAGCACCAACATGGATGTTCCTGCAGTCGATGGCGACTGGATGGGCAGGGCGTACCCGACAAAATGGCAAACAACACCAGTTGTCTTCAACGAGCGAAGCCCCATCTGGACGCCAGTCACGATGAGTGACGGTAATGGAGCGATTGTCACTATGTCGCGCGCATCTTCAGACAAGCAGGTTGAACGTGTCATGAGGGCTGCCCTAGCAGAGATGGGCTCACAGGTTGCTGTTGCCGATCCTCCCGTGACTGGGGCAGAGACCAAGAGATGGGTAGTTGAGCATACACTCTCTCAGTCTTGGAGGATTGGTCGCGCTGTGGCTAAGGCCAGGAAGCTCAACCGCGTGGACAACGTTGCCGAGATGATCATTGAGGAGTGCGGTGGTTCAACTGGAGCCAAGGTTCTGTTCAAAGGCAAGATCGTTGGCGTGGAGAGAGTATTAAGAAAGGGACATGTCTATGGCGAATGCATAATCGAAGGTGCAGATGTGTCTGGATCAGATGAACCCGGCCATCAGAGACCCCAGCAGTATAAAGGGTTTGTTAAGATTCCCTTCAAGAACGAGAACATCGCCGCAGTCAAGACCGCCTCAACTACATCAACAGAGGAAGCAGGCAAGGAGAAGCAAGAAGATGTGCTTGCCCTGGTGCCGGATCTCATCGCCGTTATCGACGCTCAAAACGGCGAAGCAATCGGAACGCCCGAGTACAGATATGGACTGCTTGTCATTGTGCTGGGAATTGCCGCCAGCGACAAGTGGACTGGGTCTGCTAGGGGTCTTGAAATCGGAGGTCCCGAGGCGTTCGGCTTTTCTCACTTGAAGTATGAGCCTTTGGGCACCTTCGTTAAGCCTCGGAGCGTGATTGACGAATTTGACACCAAGACAAAGGAGGGTTGCATGTGCGGCAAATGCAAGGATCTGGGCTGGTAGACGATGGAACTTACAAAGCAACAGCCATAGCCTCACTGCGGAGGTGGGAATCTTCCCCAGCTTGTTTGTTCAACTTCTAGAAACAGGAAATACAACCGATACCACACCCGAGTTTCTAAACTGACTTGTGCAAACGGGGCTTACTCGGCGAAGCTGACATGCTTCTGACATTCAGCTGAGCGATTCAGCTGGGTGTGGACCGGGAAGGCACACCTAACAGCTGCTCAAACGCCTGCCGAACTTCCAAACAAACGAATACCCGCCCTGGGGAAACAGTTCCAAAACGTTAACTAGATCGGACAAACTGTCTGGCAAACATGAATCAACAGCCCTGCCATACTTCATCGCCAAGAGCTATCATCCCTGACCTCGGGACCGACATTTTCAGCCGCTGTCAACGGGCGCATTTGCCGTGGCGATGAACCGAGTACGATTGCCGTGGGCCGGACACGCCGCTCCGTCCATAGGGCCAACAGAGCCGCGCATATCACGAGCGACACTGCAACTCCAAGCCAGCCGGTCAACATCGGATCGTGAAGTCGCACCCGACGCGGTTTCGCAATGCAATATCAAACTCAGCAGCATCGTTCGTCCATTCTCATCTTTTCTCCCAAACTTCCACAATGGCATTCTCGAAGCACGGAATCATGCAAGTTGCCGCTGTCGGAGCAGCTGGAAACAAAGCCCGCCCTCCCTCCGCTTTGGTAACAGATCCGGACTATGGGGTGGCGGACGCCAAGCCCATCCACCACAGACCAAAGTATCCTGACTCGGTGAGGCGGTGGGAGAGATACAACAGGAAACGACAGTGAAGTCTAAACGACAGAGAAAAAATCTTTTGGTTTCTGATTTGAAACGGGTGGCTTCACGAATGAGATATTTGGATGGAAACGCCGTTCGACCCGTTGTTAGAGTTTCTCCTGCAGACTTGGCCTGACAGTGCTAAGATCTCCGTCCAAGCGGGGGATGTCTCGATCAATGCGACGATAGATCGAAAATCTCCCGAACGATTGCCGCCTACGACGCTATCTAGATTGTCAATAGAATCATCATAGATATCAATCAAAATGTAGGAAAGAAGCATAGAAGAAAGGTTGTGATTCCTACGACACGCGTTGTTGCGGGGTAGTCCAGCCGCGAGATATTCATCCGCTGTTCTCTCCGTGCGCCATGATGCCCAATGATTGCCTCATCATGACCCTGCAGGACATCCTGAGGAGAGCTCGGAGAAACCTTACAGTCCTTACTCGAACTTGAGACCAAATTTAGCTTTGACGTCTAGTCACGTGGTCGCAGAGACACCCATTATCCTATTCATACATGCCATGATCCGGACGAAATTTTAGGAGGCCTGGTGCAGACGGCTTCTCTCCATCGGACTTCACTTCATCTCACCAAAACTCTCCCCCAGCGACCGAAGGCCGGCAGCAATGTGGGCTGAATTGTGGTCTTTCCATGGCTTCGCAGCGGTCTTTCGCTGGCTGCTTATGCCAAACACCCATCTGCCATCTCTATCACACGCAGCGTCCGGAGCAGCCCACCAGGCGCAGGCTTGGGTGAGCGGCATAGTCGACTTCAACAAGAATGCGGCAGAGATTCTCGACGATGACGGCTGGGATCCGTTACAATATGTCGACCCGCTCATCGGCTCACGCAATGGAGGAAATGTTTTCGTCGGCGCGACCTTGCCGTATGGTATGGCAAAGGCCTCGCCGGACACAAACAGCAGTTCGAACCAAGGCGGATTCACTCTTGACGGCAACCCTATCACCGGCTTCTCTAGCATGCACGATTCTGGTACCGGCGGCTCACCATCTCTGGGAAACTTCCCGCTGTTCGCCTACACGACATGTCCCAGCGGCGTCATCAACTTTTGCACGTTCCCCAAGAAGTCGAGGGCCAAGTACGGATACTTCCACCAGAAAGATGTCCAAGCGAAGCCCGGATTGATGAACATTACACTGAAGGACGGCATTCAGGTCGAGATGACGACAACGCATCGCACTTCACTGTTCAGATTCACCTTCCCGCAACAAGGACAGCCTCTCATCCTTCAAGACCTTTCCGATCTCTCAGATTCGAGGCAAGACAATGCCACGATCAAGGTTGATGCCCGGTCTGGACGCATTACAGGAACCGCTCGCTTCAATCCTAGCTTCGGTGTTGGCTCATATGTCCTGCACTTCTGCACCGACTTCCAGGGTGCCGAGATCCTCGACAATGGAATCTTCGTCGACAGCCGCGCTAGCGCGGATGTGAAGAACATGACAATTGCACGATCCGTCAATGGGTATCCTATCCCGGGAGGAGCTTTCGTCCGCTTCAAGTCGGCTGAACAACCCATCACCGCCCGTGTGGCGACGAGCTTTCACAGCACCGAGCGGGCTTGCGCTCATGCAACGGCTGAGATCCCCGACTACAACGTTGAGCGGGTGTACAAAGAAGCCAAGAGAGCTTGGAAGAAGAAGCTTAGCCCCATCAAGGTTTCTACCGACCGTGTAGACGAGAAGTTTGCGCGAAACTTCTACAGCGGCATTTACAGGACCATGGTCAACCCTCAGAACTACACCGGAGAGAACCCCCTGTGGAGGAGCAGGGAGCCCTACTGGGACTCCTTCTACTGCCTCTGGGACTCCTTCCGCTCACAGATTCCATTTTTGATCATCTTGGATCCCACCGCTGTGACTGAGATGGTGAGATCCCTGATCGATACCTATGTCCACGTTGGTTGGCTGCCAGACTGTCGGATGAGTTTGTGCAAGGGTCTCACCCAGGGTGGATCAAACGCAGATAATGTTCTAGCAGATGCCTATGTCAAAGGCATCAATGATGGAATTGACTGGGATCTCGGCTATGAAGCAATGGTTAAGGACGCTGAAGAAGAGCCATATGATTGGAGTGTTCACGGTCGCGGTGGCTTGGCCAGCTGGAACAGACTCGGGTACATCCCAGTCCAGGACTTTGATGTCAAGGGATTCGGAACCCTCACCCGGAGCATTTCCAGAACGCTGGAGTACAGCTATAACGACTTCAGCATTGCCCAGGTGGCGTACGGGCTGGGCAAGGACGACGACAAGCAGAAGTATCTGGACTCCAGTCATAACTGGCGATACCTGTACAAGCAGGACCAGAAGTCATCGTTCTTCAACGGCACGGACACTGGATTCAGAGGCTTCTTCCAGCCCAAGTTCCTGAACCAGACCTGGGCATACCAGAACCCGCTGAACTGCAGTAACCTCGACGGCGCCAGCTCTTGTTCTCTGCAGAACAACGGACCTGAAACCTATGAGAGCAGTGCTTGGGAGTATGGATTGTAAGTGATCTTGAATGAATGCGATTTGGCTACACGAGTTGACTGACCATCTTTGATAGCTTTGTTCCCCACGACCAGGCAACCTTGATCAACACATATGGTGGTCCGGATGCCTTCGTCAAGAGACTTGATTTCTTGCATGATCAGAACATCACCTACATCGGCAACGAGCCTTCGTTCCTTACGGTCTTCCAGTACCACTATGCCGGGCGCCCTGCTCTCTCCGCCAGGCGTGCGCACTTCTACGTCCCATCCTTCTTCTCAACTGCGCCCGAAGGTCTCCCTGGCAACGATGACAGCGGAGCTATGGGCTCTTTCGTGGCCTTCACCATGATGGGACTCTTCCCCAACCCCGGCCAAGACGTCTACCTCATCACCCCGCCCTTCTTTGAGAGTGTGGAGATCAAGCACCCCCAGACAGGCAAGACAGCCAAGATCCGCAACGTCAATTTCGATCCCACGTACCGGAGAATCTACATTCAAAGCGCCACCTTGAATGGAGAGCCGTACAGAAAGAATTGGCTGAACCACACCTTCTTTACGGAGGGCATGGAGTTGGTGTTGACATTGGGTCGACGTGAAAGTGACTGGGGTACGAGGATTCATGATCTGCCACCCAGCTTGGGCGAGTACAAGGGTTTCAATAGAACATTCCCCTCGGCGATAGTGTCAAACAGAACTACTAGACGATCAGAGGCTCTGTACGAGGGAGAATTCGAGAACGAAGGCGCGAACTTTGGCGGTATATAGAGGCAGCCACTGGAAAAGGCTCGTTTTGTATTATAACTCTGTATTCAAGATCCATGTTTGGTATAGTGTGCAGTTCGCATCGTTCTGTTCACAATGTAGATATCATAGCGGTGGAGATAGGATTTGACTGTGCATTCGACATGCCACGATTCCTATTTTCTAGCTGACGAGCCAAATTAGAACATGTCAACTGGCGTCTTCATGCTATTAGTTCCAATGTAATGCCTGTTCGGAGTAAACCTCTTTCTTGTTGGTGGGAATATCATCAAACAGAGACGCCTTAATCAGAGCCTTGTCCGGGATGGAAGGCGAAGTGGTTTTGATGGGGCTTCGCAGGTGGTTAATACCTCAATAGCATCTAGCCAGGCGAATTAAATTCTCACCTTCCGCAGTTCTTACAAAAGAATCGCTGCACGGGCAGCTCAATTAGCAGATAACTCTTTCTCACATTGAGGCTTACTCACGTGCACCGTGTTTCCGGAATTGGTGTTGTGGTCAAGGTACTCTGACAGAGTCTTCTTTTCATCCTCAATTTCCCATTGGCCGTCGTCAATGAAAAGGTTCATGGAGAATGCTATTACTATTAGTTGACGCAATTAATCAGTTGTCAGATAAGCTTACGGCCACCCGCACGCTTGCAGTTCGAGCTGTGTGAAGAGGGATGATGTCAGTCTCTCCACTTTCTCCGCGCAGGATCATATTGCTTGACGCACCAATGGCAAACAACGACTTGCTCCGGCTTCTTCTTCAACACCACCTTGATGGAACCACAGTTGCAGTGACCAATGTAGTTATCCATACTGACTTAGTTGATTGAGATGTGCGCGTGTAGTTGTTGTGGATTCGTCGGCTTCCCTGGTCTTCCTTCTTCGCCGAGTGTTGCTGTTATCGATGAGTTTGGGGGACCGCGCACTGGCTTAAATCCGCCAGGAAGGTAAACCTTCCAACGTTCCGATGACGAATCAGATTCCTGAGTCATTTATTACGGAATCAACATGACGAGCATTTGGTTTTAACTCCGGCCTAGTTCAGCGAAACTTGTTTCCACAGACACAAATGGCATGCGGGGGAAGAGGGGAAAGACACATCGTGGCAGGGGGAATGTGGGCATCATCGCGACGTGATTAGTGCGCTGGCATGGTCTGATCTTCTCCACCACGGACGCTAGGGCGGAACGCGGGCGGAATGAATGCGGAAACTATCGTTAAACATTCCGTAATGCAGTCTAAGGTCTCGGACTCCTGTTTATGTATTTGTAGTGTCGTTATCCAGTGTGCTAACCATCGGCCCGAATCTTTCACGTCCAATCACTCCACTTGGTTCCCTGCCAGTAGACGTTCCCTTCGTGTTCGAACTGGGGTCCTTCGGCGTCAACAATGTGACCCAGTTCACAACGATCAAACTCAACACGCGCCTGCTCAACGTAAAATTCGTCGAACCTCGGCGACAAGGCTTCTCGAAGGCTAGCGACGTTACCCTGGGGGTGAAGTGCTCTCCACGGCTGGGAGCATGTTGAACCCTTGCACGACTTGAGAACGAAGAGAAGAGAATCAAGCCTTGGGATGAGCTTCTTGAGAGGGTATCCTAGCACCGTGGCACGTGCTGCAAGGGCAGCTTCATCGTCGTGCAAGAGGTTATGCAGCTGACCAGGATCGGTCTGCGAAGGGTATGGTCAGAGGCTCGCTTTTCTTCAAAAGGACATGGATGGGTGTCGAACTTACAGTCATATCATAGAGCTCGTGCTCATTGGTGCACCATACAGAATAGTACAGATTGTAACCCTCGCCAACAACACGCAAAGCCTTGTAGGTGTTGTTGAAGATCCGCTTGGTATCATCGCCGTTGAAACCGAACTTGCTCTCGGTGATGGCCCATCCCCAGTACTCAACGTTAACGTGCTCGCGGGTCAAGGGAGACTCTGCAAGCTCTTTTGTCGACAATGGGATGGGAGCTCCGTCAAAGTCTGCTCGGAGAGGCGCGCCTGCCAGTGACAATATGGTGGGTACGAGATCGACATGAGCTGTGACAGCTTCCGTGACGCCACCCTTTGGCACTCCGGGACCACGAATTATCAGCGGAATATTGATGTCCGTCTCATAACCACATTCTTTCCCGGGCTGCAGCCGGTGCTGGCTAATATGGTATCCGTTGTCAGTCGTGTAGAATATGTAGGTATTGTCCAGCAAGCCGTGCTTTTCGAGCTTGTCGATCAGTCCATCAACGAGCTCATCAACAGCCTGGAGCGCACGAAGACGACCACGGAAGTGCTCATCGTTGTATTCGACATTCTCGTCACTTAGCTTGGGCTGGCGACGAATCCAGTCAGCACCGGACGGCTTGTCCGGGTTGAAATTCTCCGTACGAGGCACCTTGGCGTCGGGAAAGAGGTTCTCGTGTCTCTTGGCAGCTTTTGGAATACTGGTCCTGAACTTGTCATCGGAAACGGGAACGTCGTCGTCCGGCCCCTTTACGGGAAGAAGGACGCTAGAGTTTACGTTGCTGTGGGGGGCGATAGGAGCTACGGCCAGGAAGAAAGGCTTGCCAGCTTCAACAGCATCATCGAGAAAGTCATATGCCTTCTGAGCAACGAGGTCGGTTGAATATTCGCCCAGGTGGTTGACTGGCTTGTCCTTGTTGCGTTGGAATGTGGCATTCCAGTAGTCGTAGGTGTTAGGGTCAAGGAGGAAATCCTACATCATGTCAGAAACGGGCCAGTATTCGCTATCCGTGGTCTGCATCAAGTTTTGGGTCAACGTACGGATCCATTCCAACCCTTCAGGTGAGGACTATCGTAGTTCCAAACAGTATGGGCGTTGAACATCTTTCCAGTGTAGAAAGTACTGTATCCCGCATCTTGCAGCCAGATCGGCAGGTAATTCTCATTGTGACCATTCTTCACGAAAATCGGGAATCCGCCTGTAAAGTGCTGTCAGTAGCCATTGCCAAACTAACTAACGGGTGAAACCTGAGCTTTTTGTTGCATGCGCGCCAGAGCCTGAGCTCAACCGATCGGTGCATGGGGCAACTCACCGTAGGGAGGATTGAGATCCGTCACATTGGTGTTGTGAGCCAACTTGCCGGTCCAAAGACTAGCTCGTGATGGGCAGCAGACAGCGGTAGTGCAGAAATGCTTCTTATAGAGAGTTCCCTGCTCAATGAGGCGCTTTTGAATGAGAGGGATGTACTCGAGAGAGTTCATGTGAAGATCTTGGTCATCGGTAAGAACAAAGACGATGTTTGGTCGGGAGGATGATGAAATGGGATCCCGGTCCGGGCCGACGAGAGGAGTCTGAGCATCGCTAGCCGCAGTAGCGAAGTTGCTCGAGAGCACAAGGGCCGCAGAGGCCAGTATTGACGACCGTAGCTGCATTTCGAAAGACCAACTCAAAAGAACTGAGCTCTAACCCCAATTGATTTGCCAGGACGTTTTGGATTTGATGCAAGAGAAGAGTCAAATTTTGTCTGTACACTTGAAACTTAAGCTACAACGGGCCTGACTAAGCCCCCGCGACCCGACCCGAGATGCTGTTCGCCGGATGTTATCTACCGCTAATGGCGGCGAGCGAGTTCCGATGGCGTGCTCCGGCCCCAGTATCGCAACAGCGAAATCCACATACCCCCACCGACCGCGGAGAACCATGGTTCTGCGATGTGGCTGCGAACCTCACTCAAGATTGATTGACTGTGATGCAATACCAGGATAGTCATGTGACCAGTGCGAATGTTGGATGACATAGTGCAACCGCAACTGATGTCCCTGCAAAACTTGATGAAAACAGGCACGACGTTGGACTTGGCCATCCCCTTTCAATGCACTCATGGCACTACAACAGAGGCCAGATGTCGGCATCACTCATTGCTTCTACCTCAAATGTTTCAGTGACGTCTGAGGAGAAGCAGAAAGGTGTTCTGCAGCATGAACAATCCTCGCGCACTTCATTCGACATAATTGAAAGGTACCATGGACTCTCCAAAACCACTTGTCGAGGATGCTTCTGAATGGGTGGTGATGGTATTTGCATATGTCATGCCGACGATTCTAGCGCACGGTACTCTGTGATATATTTGACCATGAGTACAGGATAGCGCTATTAATTTTGCGTTGGGTATAGACTGTGTATTAAGTAGCGTCTCAAACAACATTCATCCGTTGTCTTGTTCAGCGGCTTGAGAACAGGAGAACAGGAAATAACCATAGAGATGAATGTAAACATGCACGGAAACAGTCATAACAGAGATTGAATCTCCTCTTTTGTAGTTTACTTTACTAAGCATTTACGCCATCATGGTATTCGCATTGACCTAGCCATTGTCTAATTGCTGTTGCGAAAAGGTCAACTGACTAACTCCTCCATTGCGAGCAGTGTGATCTGAGAGATTCTCACTCGAACCCTGTTCGCTCATATGCTACTTCAATGGTATTACACACCACCATGCTCCAACTAAGTAACATCATCGCTTCCAGAATATTCAAAGCTTGACACGAGGCCAGATTAGCCCTAGGCCTTGTGGCCTGCAACTCGGTTTTCTAATTGGGTAGCAGGATGAGCTTCAAGTGCACTACGGTACGTTGTGTTGCTCACCAAGCCCAGCTATGGTGTTTTACTCTACACCAACTTCCATACAGAGATATTCGTGGCGAAGACAAGTAGAGTGAGCCATGTATCGGGGTGCGTTCAACGGCACTAAAGTTGGCGAAGTGTGGTACAGCCCGCAAACATGATGCTCAGGGACTATATGCGACCACGGCGGTACATGGTTTTCAGGCACATAATACTGCTCAACGATCTGTTGAATGATATGAATTAAGTGGAGGGACGGTTGTCGTTTGAACGTGGTTTGAGATGTCCACAGACATCTCGAATTGGGAGACATGCCTGATTTACAGAGCGCTGTTTTCTTCTCTTTCGGGTGAATGCTTTCAGCCAATAATTGATGGTCGAGCAACACACCAAGCCTTTCCCGTTGAGATGAAATCAAAGACAGGGTTTAGTGTGGAGATCTTGGCCCTTATCAACCTCCAACAACCTCTTGCTACTGGTTTAAGAACCAACACTACACGCCGAGAACATCTCCTGCTGCCCACAAATGTCGCTTGCATCCTGCAAAGATGCCTGGCGCTCGCTGTTGGATCTTCTCGCAAGTTATTTAGCCTGTTCCGGACGCTTGGCCCGGGACAGGCATCAAGCATCGATTGCTCCCCCTGCTGTCTGCGTGAGGGGTTGTTGAGCACAACTACATATTCTTTCGATTCCTTTCATCACAAAACAACACGTCCATCAGTCAACACGCAAGAAGGTCCCACGCGCAGACCACAGGATGACCACCTCTTCCCCGGCGGAGTCCGTCCAACTCAGTAGCGACAGCGACTCATTGCGTCAATTTGACGAAGACTTCTCCGATCCTCTGCGCCGCGCCCAAGTCAGGGTTCTACATTACAAGATTCTTCTGCCGCCCGTAAGCGAGAATCGTGTCAAGAAGTTTCAGAGCCGGAAAGAGGCCGCTGCAAACAGTGTCGCAATCACACAGGCACTTCTCGATCTATTCACGAGACTGCAGGTCTGGAATTCCGTATCCGATGCTGGCGATGAGAGCGGTATCAAGCTCGTGACCAAGATTGAGTCGTCCTACCAGCCGCCTTCAGAAGATGACTATGTTCACGAAGGGGGACCTATTTGGTTTTTTCGCAACGATTTAAAGTATCTTGGCCTCGAAGAGAGCTTGTTACTGTCTTCGGGACTGCTACCAGAGGTCTGCGTCATCTCTCATCTTCATGTGAAAACTGGCCAATACCGCTTGCACCCCAGTTTATTGGCGGTCCTGACCAAATCCTTGCCCACTCTACGCCGACTTACGTTCAAACTTGAGATGCCAACTCGTCGGCACATGTTTCAGCGGAGAGAAATCCGATGCGCCCTCGCCGATGCAATGCGGGATGCATCTCTCGATAATCTTGAGGTTCTCGAAATCCGACTTTACGACGCTGCGCCAACAGATGAGAGATTCAGTCTCGACGTGCTCACAAACTCTGATGGACGAGACGATTTGAGCATGGCCATAAGGGATATGCTCAAGCTTCCCAAACTACGAGAAGCGTCGTTTATGGGCGGCTGGATCCTTGCACCATCGGCTTTTCAAACGGATACCTCTTTTGGGCCGCGTCTGGAACGTCTATCCTTCGAGACCATCCCGGTCACCCCGGATGGAAAGTGGCTAGTTACGGGCAACATCGAGGATGCGTGGGAAAATAACGACAGGCCATCAAGCGAAGAGAGCCTAGCAGCTCTCGACTCACAAGACTCCGACGCAACAGATTACATCCCCGACCACTCGTGGTTGAGGGAGGACGGCAACTACCCACAATGCTTTTTTCGCTACACTTTTGATAGACGGACATTTGATCCGCTGCTTCTTTCCCTGGCCCAGGGCGTACGGAGTATGCCTGTGCTGCGCGAGCTAGCACTAGTCACGTACCAAGGTGTTCATCTCCAATTGGGGTATTTTGCCCGCGACGTCAGAAATGAGGACTTCTACCACCTGGATAACCCCGAGACCTCACCACGCTACAAGTTTGAAGTGCAAAACATCCGTCGCCCGCGATGGGTAATGGCATTGATCGGAGATGAGTTTGAGTTCGACGGGGTCTGGACATTTCCCTCCAGCATAGTCACGGCCATGGAGGAAGGTGGTGGACGAATCTTGTTCAACGCAGATGGTAAAGTGTTGGTTTCCTCTGGCGACGGTGCAACGTTCATTTGGGTCACATGAAGCAGTCGTGGCTCACTCTCAACTAAGGCTCACATAGTAAGAGGTTTAACCCCGACATTTGTGAAGTGTTGCGGGGATATGAGAATGTCGATACTTGAACCATAAAGGCTAAGGACCACCGCGTATGTGGAGCTACTGAAGCAGGTACAAGTACTCATCAAAGCCTACCCAATCCTTGGCTTAGAAGTTGCGTTGATCATGATCTGAGCGACCAGGCGCTGTACTACTACGAGCCAAAGCTGCCCCATGAATGGGAATTGCCTCTTTTGATTCCCCCCATTGGAACCAGGTCGTCCATGCCATCGAGGCGCCTCTTTCCAGCCATCTCTCTACATTTGCTGCTGGCGTAGACCAGTCATGCTTTAGCTTTCCTGATCCATATCAAGAGGATGTCACGTTGACCCGTACACAGCCCTTTACGGACGGTGGATGCATCCAAAGGGCTTGCAAGCCCCAGCCAAACTATGCTCATGAGGGTGGTGTTCCATGACAGCCGCCAGGATTCCTAACATCGTGTTCCACTGTGCTGGCCTTGAAGCTGGAAAGGCGGACAGTTACTGCTTGATGAATATGGAATCGATATGGCATGGTGGGTGTCAGCGACAGCGCAACTACTGGCTATTGTGATTAGTCTTGACAAGTGGCCAGACGATGCGCAAAAACACTTACATGGCATGATGATGTCTGCACGAATACCCTTTACTCTTTGTGTCTTGAACCAGACTCGGAATCAGTCTCCCTCCGTCTTCGTCTTCTCGGCAGCTGTAATCCCCCCAACAGCCCCTGCTATGATTCCGCCGACAATGAGAATCGACATGGCAAGAACGAAGATCCAATATCTTCGCCACCATGTCCGCCAGCTCCGCCGCGGTTTCATTTCTGTCGAAATAGGAATAGCCACATCTATTGTAGAAGGCCGGGTCTCGGAATGGTTTGGTTTCACTTCGAGCATCGAGTGCTGCTGTCTGTTCCCGCTCTCGAGCGATGAGTAGTCCACATCGTCAGGTCGGTTTCTCGATGGCATTTTGTGCGGAGGCGATAATGAATGATGATTTCCCAGGCAGAAAACGATGTCTTGGCGGTTTGATTGACCGGTTTGGCAGCACGACAACGGTGTATGACGGAGAGAAGTTCGAGATTAATAGCACAGGGTGCCACGTGTGGGCGAGGGAGAGATATTTGAATGCACGCGTGGCGCCTGGCCGCCCCGTTGCACAACACGTGCGCTACTGCGTGTCTACCCTGTCGGTTCGTGTGTCCCCGAGACAGTTTCAAAGATTCCAACCACAAATCAAGGGATAGGAGAGACATCGTCCCACTCGAAAGGTGCCCAAGTCAGGCCGTCGGGGCTTCATTGGCGGTGACAGTGTTGATGATTGCACAGACCACGAAAAAGAAATGCAGGCCGGGTATGATTCGCTGTGTTGCGGCAATCATTGAGACTAGCGCGTGATGGTCTTGGGAGCAGTGCCTTGGTCCCGGGCTGGCGGGTAACATAGCATCTAGCGATCTTTCTTTTTGGACCGGATTTTCCGAATGTTGTCGATAGATCTCAGGGTTGTGGGCTTGTCTCTCCTTCTGACAAACTGAGAGTTACCAGTGCGGCGACACGGTTCACGACAGGCAAACAACCTCAGTTCGGGTTTTCCGAGCCAGCTTTCGTGAAGTACCCCTGTCTTCAGCTCATGCAACTACCAGTTCATGTCTCAGTTACAAGCCACTGATTCTGCTCCCACGCGTGGTTCTCGCTCAGCGTTCCCCGTAAAAGCAAACATGAGCACCTCTCGTGCGCTAAAGTCGTATTACACTGGAACAACTCTATGACCCCTTTTCGAATTCTGTGAAGATGCCCACGGTGAACATTCCTCAGGAGAAGCATCTTATCATGGTGGCGTATGAAGGCTGTCACAATTACTCGAAACTTCATTCCCAATATGTGCGTATTTTTCGACGACACGTTATAGGTCAGAAATCAGCTCATGTGTGACATTGAGACGTGGCTGCTCGGTCATTGTACGGGCGTCGGGACTTTTGACATCTTTCACGCCCAGCGGCCTTGTTGGTGTCTATGGCACTAGCCATGACATCTAAGTATTGACACATGAGTCTCCTAGCCTTGGATCTTCTTTGATGGCACTTTCAAAACGTCTGTTGGTAGCCTCTTCCATCGCAGCAGTGACAAGTGCTCGAGTCGCCCAATTATTGATACTATTCCACGAAATGTCTTGTCTTCATCATCTCAGGTTTCAAATCCATGCCGGATTGGAAGCCTGCAATGCACCGTAGATAACCAAACTATTCACAAGTGGTCATAATACAATAATTCTTGTTTTATATCAAATCAACAGGTCCTTTCCTGAGTTTCGAGAATCCATAGAGATTCTTGCCCTTGTCAATCTTATCGTGTCTCCGCAGACGGTCTTGGCGAACGACTAAGCAGCTGCCAATTATTATCCAACAAAAGCCAAAGACAGCGGACAGTGACAAACCGCTTATGCATAACACAACGGTCTTCTTCTCTTTGACTCACATCCAAAGATGTAATATTAGCGTCACAAGCCGCTCACAATGTCTTCTGACAGCGGACGCGATCCGACATCGCCAATGCAGCAACCTGACTGACCGATAACGTCCTCCTGGCTGCATCTCATCGCATTGTCGCCGACAACCCGACAAGAATTTCCTCATGCGGGGAGAAACCAGCTATCCCGCAGCACTGAAGGAACGGTCCAGAGATGTCGCAGTCTGGGTCCTCAGTCACGCAATCGCCTGCGGCAGGGCTTATCTGGACCCAAATCCGACGCCGCTCCAGTTTTCCTGATCCCCGATTTTCCCCGCCACCCGGGCCCTCGCCCGCAACCCACCGGCGCGGAACCCTGGCGCCGGATATGATTGGAGGTCGAACCCACCGATGGACGGGAATTGACCTGAAATCGCAGAGAACGGAAAGCTTGGTGGGGTTTGCCCAGACTTTGGCGTCCTTGGAAAACAAGCAGAATGGGACGTGGGCGCGGGATGGTGCTGCAAATCTTTAGATCGCGACATTGGAATATCGCTTCATGCAGAAGGGTTTTCTTTCGGTCGCCGGCTTACATGAATCGTATGCTGTTACGTTTGCTAATACGACGCAACCTTGGCTGGACGTGTATATAACCTTAAAGTCCTCAGCCCACCCAGACCCGAACTCCTTGTGATGTTATCGCGACCATCTCTCCCGTCGATCGTCCCCCGCTTTCTTAGCTCCGCACGCTTCGTTGGCAGTTTGTCGTCACGAACAGGCGAAGGCGGCCACCATGGGCGAGTTAAGAACGGTGACAACGGCCGAGCCGTCAACGGATAATCCCATCAACTATGGACCTCCCGAAGAGGGCATCTTCAAGCACATTTCCAAGGTCATACCGTACTTCCGGAACGCGCGCAATGTGCTCGTCTTCAAGTTGGATGTAATGCTGCTGGCATGGATGTTCCTTGCAGGCATCATGAAGGAGATGGACCAGTCAGCGACGACGCAGGCATACGTTTCGGGCATGAGAGAGTCTCTAAGCCTGTACGGAAACGAACTGGTCGAATTCAACACGTATTTCTCCATCGGATACGCCCTAGGCCTCGTGCCTGGCCAATTGATTCAGACGAGGGTATGCAACTGGCGTCAGGCTGTCTACAACCGGGGCTTTTCTAACATCAAGACAGTTCCGACCGTCCATGTTTCTCCCATTCTGTGAGATGAGTTGGGGACTGCTGGTGCTCTTGTAAGTACTCCCTGTCTTTTGCCCCTGAGCCCAAACTCACGAATGGCACGCAGCACATACAAGGCACCCAACGCTCAAACCATCTTCGGTCTTCGCTTCTTCCTCGGTTTGTTTTCCTCCGCCTTCTGGCCCAGTGTCGTTGCTCTCATCTTCAACTGGTATACCCCCGCCGAGCTCGCCGTTCGCGTGGCCTGTTTCACAGTCTGCGACGTCGCCGGCGCCATGTTCCTCGGTGCACTCCAAGCCGCGTTGTACCGCGACATGAATGGCGTCCACGGTCTCGCCGGCTGGCAGTGGCTTTTCATCATCTCCGGCGCCGTAACGGTCGGTCAAGGTCTCTTAGCCTTCGTCACCGTCCCGGATTCTCCCGCCAACACTCGCGCCCTCTACCTAACAGAGAATGAGAAGCGCCTTGCACGAGAGCGCATGGGCAACTCCGGTGTCAACACCTCCAAGAGGATCCCCGCATCCGTTCTCAAGACGAAGCTGCGCAAGCTCATCGTCCACCCGATCACTTATTTCTACCTCTTCTCGTTCGCCTTCGGAGCTTGGGCCCACCGCGCCAATTCGTATTTCGTCTTGTACCTCGAGAGCATCAAGGACGCAGCGGGCAACCGGGTATACGATACATACCAGGTCAACATCTTGCCTCTTGGGGGCTACGCTTTGCAGATCGTCACAAATGTTGGGCTCAATTGGCTTTCCGACTGGAAACGTTGGCGCTGGCAAATCAGCGTCTTCTCGGCTGCTGCCCACGGCATCTGCTTGGCTGTGCTCTGCGGATGGCCCTCCGATCACAAGGTTATTCTTGCTTTCTACTTCCTGACCTACGGTACCAATGCCGGCAGCCCCTCACTCATGGCATGGATGGCGGAGATTCTCCGCAAGGAGCCGGAGGCTCGGTCCATCATCGTGGCCATGACGGTCACTATTGTTTACATCGGCCATGCCACGATCCCCTTGAGAGCTTTCCGCGTTGCCGACGCACCCAGATATCCCGTCGGATTCCCACTTACTACAGCTTTCACGGTCGCCACGATCCTGGTTCAACTCGGCATGCTGTGGTGGGACAGGCGGCATCCGGAGATGGCAGAGTATGGATATGAGCCAGCCCTCAGCGCTGATGTTTCTTCAGACGGGGAGAATCCCAAGCTGGCGGATGCAGAGACCGTTCAAGCTGGAACTGATGCAAAAGCGGCTAATACAAATATTGCCAAGGAACTTTAGATTGGGCTTTTGGTGGTTATTTTCCTAATTCCGCGGTATATATACCTAGTCTTTCGACCAAAGCTTCATCACTCCAACATCAGTATATGCTCCTTCAAGGGAAGTTACGTCGTATGACCGTTCGAAAAATGTACTTGCCCCGGTTCATCTGGGCTGCAGAATACTACGCTGATGCGACATGCTTGAATGATACACAGGAACCAAAGTCCACTCGTCATCACTAACGCAGGATGCATCTTCCACCGTAGCCACAGCCAGTAGGAACCGGTGCCTTTTGAGATCTGTCGATTTAAATCCACCGAAATCATATTCCCATGGCGCTCCGCAACAAACTCCCAGTTCGCCTTGGGAGGTCTGCATGGCCTTCGTGTGTCTTGGAAGTATGTTGAGGAAGTTTCATAGCCCACCCTATAAGAGGGTCCACAGTAGATAAATCCAGTAAGAGCACTTCGGCCGGTGCTTCGTCCAGTAAGAAGATCGCAGTACGTACCCAGGGGCCCGGAATAACTGCCTGCGCCGAACCCAACTGTAGCCGCCCATTGTGGCTCTCAGCATCGTGTTGACGATGGCTTCGTTGCCAGCAAGGTCGACAGCCTCGCCCGCGTGACTCACAGAGATGGCCTCACAAGGTCAGCCACGCAAAAGCTTATCTTGGCCACGTACTTCACGTGACCAGTAGGCCGTTAGCTGAAGGGGCAAGTCGGAGGTCGTTGCAGTACAGGTTCCAAGTAAAAATCACAGTAAGTGGCCAGAGGCCGTGTCTTGGAAGTATGTCGACGAAATTTCGTGCATTTCAACATGCAGATGCAGACTTTCCGATGGCTGGTTCTGGATCCATCATTTTGGCCTCGGCAGCGGGCGCGTCAATGTTTCGCACCTTACCCCTCCTTTACTTGGGATGATATGCTTGACGTCTGCCAGAGAACGATGGCCAGTGAGTCTGCGCATGTCTCCGAGGTATGCGTGACTCGTGCGCCGAACATAGTTGAAGTGTCGTCAGCCATTGAGGGATAGTGCGGTTTGTAAAACGGCGGTCTTTCTAGCGTGGCGATTACCAACCCGTCGGAACAAGGGGGAATTAGGCAACAAGCTTTGAGGGGTAAAGCCGAACGCTCCATGCTATATCGATGACGGAGAATAAGTTGAGGAGGATTTGGGACCTGATTATTGTTCACCGTGATGCAAGGTCGCGAGCTATTTCAACTGTCCTGCGTGGAACGCCAAAGACAGGTCGGAAGGCAAATGTGCAGATGAACTATCATCGCTGGGGATCATACTCCGACTGGTAGGTCTGAGATACTGCACCCGTGGCATCCAGTGACAGCCCGTCGGTTCGAATGGAGGAGCGGGAGATGTGCCCTTTGGAAACTCTGATAGCTGCTATTTCCCTGTCTCAAAAGCTTAAAACGGGAGAGCTTCGCGTCCCCCCAAAGCTTGTAGAGCTTCAATTTCTTGGCTGTTGGGGAATCTACTCGCCTCCGCGTGGTCGAAAACCTCTTTTAGTCCAGGAAAAGTCGCCCATTTTCTCATTATGACGCCGCCCTTTCGTGAGCTTCGGCGGTACCCAATATTGGCCATATCCAGATTACGCACCCATCATGAGGCTCTCCACACTTATCGCGTCACTGTTCGCAGTACAAATTCTCGCTTTCCCCTTCGAGGCTTGCAAAGGAGACAAGGGTCGCAAGCCTGATGGTTCACGCAGTGGTTCGCGCGGAAACAAACCGGGAGGGGTGGGCGGCGGTGGAGGAGGCGCGGGGGGCGGAGGTGGACGAAGGAACGCCAGCCATCCCACCAACGGAAGCACTCCTATGAACGGACAGCACCGCAATATTCTATATGTTACAAACTGGAGCATATACGGCGCTGGATACAACCCCGATAACATCCCCATCGACAAGATCACGCATGTGCTCTACGCGTTTGCGGACATCCTGCCGAATGGAACCGTGTGAGTGACGCAGGCAGCCATGTATCATATTGGCACATTCAGTGATGCTAACATGTCTAGGGTATCATCCGATCCGTGGGCTGACACTGGAAAGTCTTTTGGCAAAGACAAGGTGTCGGAGCCCGGCAACAATGCCTATGGTTTAGTGAAGCAGCTGTACATGAAGAAAATGGCCAACAGGCAACTGAAGGTCATCATGTCAATTGGGGGATACAATTGGTCTCCAAAGTTTGCCCCAGTCATTGCAAACGAGAAGTCGAGAGCCAACTTTGTGGCCTCTTCTGTGAAGATGGTCGCCGATTTCGGCCTAGACGGGTTGGACGTTGACTACGAGTATCCGAACACCACCGAGACGAGTGCGAATACCGTCAAGCTGTTATCCGAGCTTCGAACAGGCCTCGATCAGTACTCGGCCAAATATGCCAACGGCTATCATTTTACGCTGGGTTTCGCCGCGCCGGCTGGGCCTCAGAACTACGCCAAGTTGGACTTCAAAGGCATGGACAAATCGCTCGACTTCTGGTCTCTTATGGCTTTCGATTTTGCCGGTTCGTGGGAGAACACTACTGGTCATCAATCGAATGTGTTCACAAGCAAGAAGACCCCTTTGAGTACTAGAGCCAGCATTGATAAGGCGGTGAAGGATTACACGAAGGCCGGGATCCCTGCTCGGAAGATCAACCTCGGTATGCCGCTGTACGGCCGTGCTTTCAGTAACACCAAGGGCATGGGACAGTCGTACCGCGGCCTGCCAAATGGAACCTTAGCCCAGCCCGGTATCTTTGTCTACAAGGATCTCCCTCGCCCCGGATCCAGGGTTGTCTGGGACAATGTGGTCAAGGCAACCTACTCCTATGATAATCGCACACAGCAACTGGTCTCGTATGATGATCTGAAGAGCGCTCTGTACAAGCAGGAGTACATCAAGAAAAAAAAGCTCGGAGGTGCCATGTTTTGGGAAGCATCTGGGGACAAAATGGGAGATGAGAGCATCGTCCGCAACATGGCAGATTGGATGGGCAAGCTTGATCGCTCCAAGAACCTGATCTCTTACCCGGTTTCAAAGTACGACAACATCCGCAATAACATGAAGGGACGCAACGCTACTTCCAACACCGCCAAGCCAACCGGGCCCAAGTAGGCGACTACACAATCGTTGCAGCACAGGAATGGTGGCAGGACCATACTAAAAATCGTGTGATAAGCAAGCAGTCAAGCCATGTGGAAAGAGGGATCTGGCCCATTCGCTAATCAGGAAAATAACTTCACTTCTTTGTAAATACTATTACATGATAATACCAGCTTCTCTGAATTTCTCAAACGCCTCTAGCCACCCTTCGGTCGGATCTCTCTCGTCCGAAAATCCCACAGAACGGAGCCGCTCCAAGCTGAGCTGCCGGTCAAAGGACAGCCAGTATCCCACGCTGTCAAGTTGAGACGCTCCGGCACCCACGCCCGAAGAAGAGGCTTTCGGGAAGCCCTTCTCCGCAAAGACATGCCTATGCTTCTTGATGTATTCGCCGGGCTTCAGAGCCTGGTCATCCTCGACTGGGTCCACGCCCTTAAGCCCAAACCATTTGGCAAGTGCTGGCCATATCTCTCGAAATTTGGTCGGCTTCTCACTGTCGGCCATGTTGATGATCTTTCCGCCACATTCGTCCTGATTTAGCGAAGCATGAACAGCGATGCGGCCCAGTGTGCGAGAGGACACCGGAGTGAAGAGGCTATTGTAGCCTGCTGCGTTGCCAGGAAACGGAACCTCTACCGAAGGCTCTCTTGTGCCATCAACGCCGTGATTATGAGCATAGAGTGAGAGGTACTGGGCCCAGTGCAAAGCAAGAGACCACCCGGATCCATTTGGAGTGAAACCCACAACCGCATCCGGGCACACCTCTGTCCACGTCCAGCTCTTGCCCTCGCTAGCTTTGCCTAGAAGCTGCCTGTACCAGGGATAGGCGACCGTCTTAGCATAGTCCTCAGGGAGCTTGTCGGCCATTGACTCCTTCAGTGGAGCTTGGAACGTTCCTCCAGCGACATATATGCCGTAGCCCTAGAACGGTCAGTTTGTAAATCCTGTTGTTGGGGCAGTTTCCACGTACTCTTGTTCCGCCAGGGTAGATGAAGGACTTTAGCCCAGGCGACAGAGACGTGATGGCGTCAACCACACGCTGCATCATGATGCAATTGGTCTGGCACTCCAGAATATGATCATCGTTAACCTCCTTGAATACTATAATTCTGTCAGGAATAAGGATTTCGTCCATCGCAACGGAAAGGTTTTTTTTACCAAAGTAAAAGACGTGGGTGACGTCGGCTATCCCATGGACCTTTTGCTTCAGTTGTCTAGATAAGTCTTCGGCAGTGCCGTTCATCAAGTTCACCCCAGAGACTATCTCCAATCTAGGCCGGGTCGCAGATTTCGGTGGCCAGTAGAACTCGGACTCGGGCAGCGGGCGGTTGATCACTGCCGTGATCCTGTCGAATGATCCCTCAGCGGGGTAGTTGGAGAGCAGCCGTTCCACAGTCGACCAGCCGACTAGGCCAGCTGCGCCGAAGACTATTGCGTGGTTAAGGCTCGACATGATGCAAATTGTTCGAAAAGCTTTGTTTGAACACTTCAATTTTTTTGCTGCAGGTCCGGGCTTTTGAAAGACGGATATTGGTTTGTTGGAGGTTATTTAAATCGCAGTCAATAAATGAAAGAGGCTAAAGTAGCTTGACCACGCTCTACAACGAAAAGAGCTTAGGGGCACCATCCAGTGCCTATCAATTAATCTGATGCGCTAGTGGCGCTGATCCATTATGAATCATAGTTCGTCATACCGCCTCTGAATACAGAAACATCCAGCTTATGTCCCCTATTGCTATTGCGCGTAGCTCATGTCAATTCTTGAACGGTAGCAATTACATACACCTCTTGGCCGGTTTAACGAAGCCTGTTGTATTTCCGTTGAATTCATCTATTAGATTCTTGTGTCCAAAAATACTACCACGGTCCTCCGCAGGGGCAACCGAACCAGAGCTTGGTCTCGAGCTTCAAGAACTCGACCAATTTATAATATTCTGGTATTTAAACAAATAGTATCTAATTTTTAGTAGCCTTTACAGGCTTTGCAGGCAGAGAAGACACTTTAAGTTCTCCTCTTGTGGTGTGCGGATGTCCTTTCAATGCTCAACAATCAGAGCTCAGTCTACTACATACCAGCCCTCGCCAGCTGCCAACAGGCTCCCGTCACTGACAGGGAAAGGGATTCAACACGCGTCTCGCTGATAGGCCCTGAACATTCCTTATTCGCATAGCCCTTATCCTCGCCAGCCGACACCAGGACTCTGCGCCGTAGTCTTGCTTTCCTTCTCATCATGAGGTCAGCAATTCTTTACATCCCCTCTTAGATCAATCACCGCCCATCCCACAACTCGGCAAGGAAGACGACTGCTCACCACCTCACCGTCACATCATCGTTGGACGAGGACAAGCTCGCCTGGTATGATGCAGGACAACAGCTCATCCACGGCGCACAATGCTTGTGAGATATGCAGGCAAGAGATCTAGCCATTTCGCTACATATGAGCGCAGCACAAGGCTGTGTCTAACTGTGAGGTTTAAGGAGCGCAAAGTACGGTGCGACAGAGCATTGCCGACGTGCGGGTTCGTGTAGCCACCTCGGTATCGGATAGCCACATCTGAGCGGGCCTGCTAACTATTGAAAGTGACGCTGACACTTATATTCATCGGCTTTCAGACGTTGGGAACGTCTCAACCAACCTTGTAGTTACAATCAAGTCGTACAGCGTCGCACGCGCGATGAACAGCTGCTGCAGCTCCAGGAAAGGCTGGCCAAGACCGAAGCACAGCTCGCTCGTGCCATGCCAACGGTAGAAAGTCCAGCACGGCCTCCGCAGTCTAGAAGGTAGCCGTAGATAGAGCGTAGCAGATAGGCCGTCAACCTTGCGGGGCTGAAAGGCACTGAGGTGACGAGAGAATTTGGTTAAGTAGAGTTTGAGTCAGTACGCATTTATGATTAGTCTTCTTTTCCATATTCATTTCACCTTTCTTTGAATGTGCCTCGGCATCCTTTATCAGAGCAGTTGTTAGTATGATCACAAATCAATACTCGTCCTCCGTACCGTTGAAGCTACATCATGGCACCTGTAGGATTCCGCATCAGTTCACACATAGCTCCAGCAGCTGACCAATGCCTGCGCCTCGGCTTTCCATACCAGAGCACTTGTAAGTATGATCACAAATCAGTGCCCGTCAAACTTCGTCAAGCAGGGCTGCAAGTTCTAAAATGGAAACCCCCCCCCCCGCGGTCCTTGTGAAACTGAAGGCCAAATATTTACAGTTGGCGTTTGAAAACATGAAATCCAAATCCAGGTGAAACGGGGGGTTTATTCACTACGACCACGAGATTAGGCCGAGTTAGGCAAGTTCGACTCACTGGTTGCAGATGCTAGCTGCGAGAATGGAGCATTATCAATCAGATGATCGTAAAATCCTAACGAAGGAGCACTGCCTCTTTTGAGCCTCCTGGCTGAGGGCACAGGTACCTATCAAGAAACGTCTGACTTGTTTCTTCCTCCTCTCGACAATAAGCTTGGAGTCGCAAATGAGATTGTTTCCGAGGTTTTTAATGTGTTATAGTGAAGCTGACTTCGGCTTCTTGTTAAGGGAATGAGATACTTGGTCGTGCTTGTGTGTGTAGAGGTCTCTGGCGACTCGCACCTCTTCATATGGAACCCTGTAGGTTGGCAGTGGAAGTTTGTCTTCCATTCTCGCCCTTATAAATGTCCCTGCCAGACCCATACAACAGTCGACAAGGTGTGGTTGCAGGCAACAACCTGCTATATGAAGCTTTGAAGAAGGTATGAAGGAAACGGAAGGATAGCAGAACTCTATCTTGGGATGCTGTAGAACTATGGTTCTGAGAATAATGCTAGGAAAATGGGCAGTGTTTCATATTAGTATAGTTAGGACAGAACGTAACATGACTATCTGTCAAGCAAATTGTTTAACTTTTAATATATCAACTTACTAGACCCCTTGCTTAAGCTTCTTTTGAAACCGCCCGCGGTTAGGCAATCTGTAGTAGAGGGTAAGGATTCTCATCCCAGCCTCTCAGTATGTGAGCAAAGATGCTAAATGTCATTCACCCCGCGTGGGTATTTACTCGTGGAGTTTTAATAAGGCATTCCCTACTTAATGCTTTACGCCTGGGTGATACACATAAGAAGTACTTAAATCGAGCCTTTCCCGCGTATCATTCTCAGGCCAGAAGCCTGGCTGCAAATCACTTCGCTCTATCCTGTCAACCTTGGGCACATTCTAGAACAACTCCAGCCCCGAGCAACTTTCATCAACATGATCATCTCCATTCATGCGGCGGCGATCGTTTGCGCCGCCTTATCTGCCGTCTTTGTGAACGCTTCCCAGCCCAGCTCGATCGAGGTATGGCTGAGCTCTCGTATAGGGCGCCTTTAGTGATTAACATCAGACAGGGTCACAATATCCGTAATGCCGCTGGTGAACTTGCGACGCCCTCAACCGTTGCCTCGGGATTTGGCGGTGCTAGTGTCAGCAAACTAGTCAAAGGAAATGTCCAGATAGACCCTGCTTATCTTCGAAGCAGGAACTCTGGAGAATTTCCGGGTGTCCCTAAATCCCGCAACAAGAGAATTCAGCGTGGCATTTGCCCCAAGGGAAAGAAAGCACCACCTGGATGTAAATAGGCATCCCACAATTTTGATTGAATGATAGCACACCTTGGCCTGCTTTAGTGCTAAACACTGATTTCCCTATTGACGTTTATCTCTTTGGTAGTTTCCTCCGTTAAGTCCCTGAATTGAAAATGATCTAGCCTTGCGTTCTTACAGCTGTCTTCTTGTCTGATTTGAGTATCAGATTTTGAACCTCCACATGCGTCGTCAATAGTCAATGTAACAGCCAACGCAAATAAGCCAGGCCTTGAACACAGAGGGCTTTCTCGGCCCATAGATTATGCATGCTCGAGATGTGCTACGGTATTTTGTTCCAAGTGGACTCGGGAACAGCAACGCAAAGGAACGTTCCATCCATTCTTATAGACCACCTAAAAATACCTTACGGTGGGAGCCGAGAGCATAGCAGACATACTACCAAGCTTTCGGGGCTGAAAGAAAATGAGGCCAGGGGAGGCATTTAGCCTCTTCAAGAAGGGACATGCCACTGTTGAGACACCGAGATCCCCGCTGTTGATAGTCACGAGACCACGCATGAATTTCTTATTCTCAGTATCGCGTAAAGCAAGCTTGCTCAGTTCCAATTTTCTTGCCCCTCTGGTAGGAGATGGAGATTGAGTACCTATAAAGGCAATTGGGGAACAGAGTAGGGGTGAAAGGTCAAGGATGACAG
This sequence comes from Colletotrichum sp. SAR 10_71, assembly GCA_025327135.1. Classification (NCBI taxonomy): domain Eukaryota; kingdom Fungi; phylum Ascomycota; class Sordariomycetes; order Glomerellales; family Glomerellaceae; genus Colletotrichum; species Colletotrichum sp. SAR 10_71. Next base: position 173,314 of record JAKMWS010000064.1, read on the forward strand.
AACCATTGTCCGAGTAAGATCGAAGTCCAATCCAAGAAACGTCATCTGAGTAGTACGTAAACAAATATGAGACAGAACTAAGACGTCAGAACATTTGGTGCCTTTATCCGCTTGAACGACAGTGCCTATTCTCTAGCCTCACGAGTCTGACTGACGTAGGACTGAGTCTATGTTTCACGTTGCGGTCTTATTTTATCCATGTTTTCATTCTTTTAAGCAATAATATCATGACTACGTACCGCGCTGTGTGAAACGCCACCTCCAGACTAGGCTTTGTGCGATCCTCGAAGGCATCATCGTCGCCGCCTTGCGTAAGCTAGACCCTTGGCATTCCGAGAAAGGCAGGAAGCTGTATCCTGTACAGTTTCTGTGCAGGACTCTGTCGAGGGATTTTCTAGCCCACCACGGTCAGTACTACCTTAGGCTTTTGTTGCGGTGGGTTTCTATAAATATGAGCCAGTGTGGTCCCTGGACACATTCTGTTCAAAGACAACTCCATCGCCTCTACAACTTCAGCTTGCAGATAACTTCAAAAACACCCTGGACCAAGGTAACTTTGATCAGTCTAGTTGAAGCAATTTCAAAATGGTAAGCATTATTATTGCCTCTTTCGTCTCCAATTTTCAACCATTTCTAACCCTGCATCATCTGGTCCCAGAAACTTTTGCTTACCATTACAACACTAGCGCTCCTTGTCACAGACACCGCGGCTGTCGCCATCGGAGATGATAGAGCCACGAGGGATCAGAAAGAAGTCGAGTTGCTGACTAGACAAGGTGTCGGCAACCTACCACCCTGGGACGAGTGGACCTGCTACGATCCTGGCAGCGGAGGCGGACACTCTGCGCTCCGCAAGGCGGCGGCGGTCTTCAATGATCGCTGGGGAAACCCGCGTCTTGAGATGGAAAAGCTAACGTGCTACGTCTCCGCTTGTGACGGGCACTATTTTGCTGTGTGCAACGAAAGCGGCGTGACGGTACGTTCGAATCTTTAACCCCAGGATTGTGATTGTTCGGCGTCTTGAAGGTGAGCATGCCGGCTAACTGATTCCAATAGAAAACAGAAGTCAGCGATGCTCGGAACCATGCCGTCAACGCCGATCCTGGCAACTGCTTAGGTTGTCGCTACCTTCATTTCAGAGAGTCTTACATCCGTTATTTCTTTGGGGTTGGCGAACCCAATTTCGACGCCAATAACCACCCAATGGAGAGGAGGGATTGCTAAAAGAATGGGGCTTGCTTCGGCATATGGACCTAGAAATCATGGAATCGCACAGCTAAGATCAAGCCGACGGTAGCAGGGAAGCGGAAAGATGACGAGTAGACCACTAGTCGGATGTGAGTCCGTAGCTCGAGGCTTTGCATCTGTCTTGCAACAACTTAGTGCCAGCAATGTTGTATCAAAAGATAACACAATCTGGGATTACCATCATTTCCCCAGCATGATCAGCTAGATTTCACGACCCAAATAACATGGACATTTACTTCTCAGGTACTGATAGTGTTTTCCGCTATTGATAAATACTACCCGTGCCGGGCTTTCGGGAGTGTGGGTCAACAAAAATGGCGACTGACTTGGCAAGTCTGGCGCCATTTGAACACTGCGCCCAAATTTTCGTCTTCTCAAAAATGAATCCCGACAATTCGGCTTCAGCATCGGAGTCAACCCGACGTCAATGATTAAAACCTCCACTCCCGGTCCAGACTCCGCAGAAACTCACACAAACATGCCACCAATTGGTCAATACTCCGCCGTAAGAGGCTTGGCTGCACTTAAGGTCGTGGGTCCGGGACAAAAGCGACCGGTTCGAACAGGGATTCGGTCGTTGACGTGATAAGCAGTTCGCGGGCCGATACGACACTGCAATGGTAGATAAACGTGGGTGGGGGATGAGGTTGCCGGTGGGAGACCACGGATTTCAACGACGTTTTCTCTCGATCGGCGTTTTACTAGAGAAAGTCGCGGGAGAAGCATGGCGGGTCCAAAGGCGACTACTGTCGTCTCTACTGACGCTGCAGCGAGCGATGATGTGCTAGCGACATCCCCTTCTAGCAGGGCACAAAACTCGACAGCGCCGGCTACGAATGCGCTACAGGACGACAGCAAATCTGACGATGGCCTGAATGTCAAAGACCCCGAGCGAAACGAGGCGGACGACGAGAGACAGCTCGTGAATGGTGGCGTTGTAATCCGAGACGGCAATGATGTTGCAAGATACGTTGTGTCAACGCAAGATGACGGCGATCAGGCCTGCACCTTTCGATCTTTCATCATTGGATCCGGTGAGGCTCTCTCATTACATGAGTCTAGGCATGACAATGTGAGACTAAACAAACTAACGCTGAAAAGGCCTCACCGCTCTCGCAGCCTGTATCAACCAGATGTGCGTCCAATCCCGGACTCCATGTCAACAAATTGTCCAGTCGGACGGATGCTGACCGGCCTTTCACAGCTACTTCTACAAGCCCGTTGATGTTTCGTTCGCTTCGGTGTGAGTGTCTCATGCGGAAATTATACGCAGAAGTGTTGGAATCTTGATCTAACAGTTGAGTTTACAGCTTCTTATGTCTGATGGCGTATGTGATCGGCGTAGCATGGTCCGTTGCTCTGCCTCGCCGACACCACGTTGAGAAATTCCTTCCGTCTCAGGCGAGATGGCTCGGGCTAGTTGTTCACTTCATCAACCCTGGCCATTTCGGATTGAAGGAGCACGCGGTGGCTTCAATCCTTTCCACGTCTAGCGGAAACGGTGCTGCCATCGTGCAGGTATTCGGCGCAGAGCGGCTGTGAGTAACGTGACGTAGACGCTGATTCTTCCAGGGCTGACAGATGGTAGATTCTATAACCGAAGCACCGATGCGGCCACAGCTATTCTGACTGTCTTCTCAGCTTCCATCTTCGGATATGGTCTTGTCGGACTCTTGCGCTCGATTCTTGTTCATCGTGAGTCTCTGGTCACACCCGATAATTGGCCAATCATGCAATACTAACACAGACCAGCCAGTGAGATGGTCTGGTGGCAATGCCTCCCGATGATTTCTATCTACCAGACTCTTCACCGCGATCCCAAGGGTAACAATCGAGAACGCCTTCGCATGTTCGGATTCACTTCCATCGGCATGTTCATCTGGGAACCGATCGCATCGTACATCTGGCCTTGGCTGAACGGCATCTCCATCCCCTGTCTTGCATCGATGAATGCGGCCCCTCCAACGCGCAAAGTCCTGATGACCATCTTCGGTGGCATTTCTTCCAACGAGGGACAGGGCATTCTCAATTTCTCTCTTGACTGGCAGTACATCACTTCCCGGTACATGTCTCTTCCGCTTCTGCAGCAAGCCAACTCTTGGGTGGGCATCGTTTTGTCATACATCATGTGTTTTGCTCTCTATTACGGCGGCGCATGGGGTGCCAAAAAGTTCCCGTTCATGTCGACAGCCATGTTTGACGCCAAAACTGGCAAGGTATACAACCAGACTGCCGTCTTTGGCCAGAATGCCATCCTGGATACCAAGGCGCTTGAAATACACGGACTTCCACGGCTGACTGCGTCGAACGTCTGGGCAAACATGGCGGCGATGGCTGCCATTGGGGCCTTGATCACTCACATCTCCCTTTTCTACGGCCCTCTGTGAGTTTGTTGGCCCCGAGTCTTATCTCCGTTAACTAACTCCTGAAGAATCAAGAGATCTTTGATACAAGCTTGGAAGAAGACCGAAACGGATCCTCACTACAAGGTCATGCAGGAAAACTATAAGGATGTGCCCATGTGGTGGTATCTTGCGATCCTTCTCGTTGGCTTCTTCACTGGACTTGGGGCCGTCATCAAAGGGCACACAACTCTGGATGCCTGGGCTTATGTCTGCGCAATCGTAAGCTTCCCCAACGATGATTACGAATGGTTTTACTGACTTCTAAGCTTCTTGGATGCATCGTTGCACCCTTCTCGCTTTGCTTGTATGGCCTTTTGGGTACTAGCGTGGCGACAAACAACTTATCTAAGATGCTATGCGGCGTCTTGCAACCGGGTAAACCAGTTGCAAATCTTTACTTCTCGATGTTTAGTCATGAAGTGACTGTTCTCTCGGTGTTCCTGTCTACCGATCTCAAGATGGCACAGTATCTCAAGATTCCTTGGAGAACCATGTTCCTTCTCCAGACCTGGGGAAGCCTGTTCGGAACGGCTTTGAACTACGTCATCATGGATACGATTGTCGCCAACCGACGTGAGATTCTCTTAGACCCGATCGGCAACCAAGTTGTGAGTTTATTTCTCCTACGATCCAGATTGGCTTATTGACTCCCATGCAGTGGAGTGGACGCAAGATCCAGTCCCTCAACACGACCGCAGTAACTTGGTCTCTCGCAAAGTACGTTTACGGCTTCAACAAGGATGGATATGGTTGGTCAGTATTTTCCACGATGGCCGTTAAGGATTGAACGAGCCTTAACATTTTCAGGATTCCTCTTTCCATTGTGATCGGTGCTGCAATTCCTGTCGCTCTATGGCTTGTCTCGCGTAAGTACAAGACGATTTATGGCTGGGAGGTCCGAAAGCTCGTCACCCCTGTCGTATTCCACAACGCCTCAGAGACGACATCCGGCACGACCTCGGTCATCTGGTCCCAGGTCGCCACCGGGCTGTGGTCACAGTGGTACATGCGTCTCCGACACCCTGCGTGGTTCGGCAAGTACAATTACATTGTCGGCGGCGGCCTTGATGCAGGTGCAAAGGTCATGATGTTCATCCTTACCTTCGCAGTAGCTGGAGGTTCTGGAAAAGAAGTCCCTTTTCCGACGGTACGCTCTCATCACTTACTTCAACTTTGAATGATTCTGACGAGGCAACAGTGGTGGGGTAATCCTGACAGTTCATCAAAGCAGTATGCTGATTACTGCGGCACTGGTTGATTATCCTTATCCTGTGATCTACTTTCAGGGCCGGCATTTTGTCGGTTCCATCTGAAGTTGACTGCTTTTGGAAGGGCAAAACGCACAGAATCCGCCTGCCAAGAGACCATGCAGCGTCGATCGAGGCACTTCAACGTTTCAATGAAATAGCTACGTTACACATTGTTCTATGTTTCATCCCTGCTTTGATGTGCTTCCTTAACGGAAACGGAGTGCCCTGTTCATAAAAATTATAATCCAATCATATCAAGCAAACATTAGTAACCCTGGGACTTGACTGCAGCCTGCTCGCAAACCTCAAGGCAGCTTTGCAATGCAAGGGAGCTAGCAACATGAGGGAGCTGTCATACAAGCGCAGGGACACAAGGATATTTCATCGAGGGCATCCAAACACTGCCGAAGTCGATGAAAGGCTCTCGCCGATCCATTACGATTACGCGCCACCCGACGTGCACTTCGAGATTCTCAACTTGTGTTCTGACGTGTGGATGCTGACAGACCAGAGAAGAGCTGTAGCCCGAGAAAGTTCAATGATACACGACTTCGGGTTTGTGTACGGGCGTGAGCCGGAATAGTCGATGTCTCAATGTACTCCGAACACACATTGTTCAGTATAACAATGGAAAGAGCATTGTCCCATTTACAGAAACGAGGCTCTCGCAATGACCCTCTCAAAGACCGCAACCCCACAAACGTAAAGGGAGACGATATGTAAACGACAGTTGCCGAAAGTAATCAAATCTTGCGTCATGATGTAATTCAACGAGCCCAAATGTGCATATTGACACTATCTCTCCTGGTCGTTCACAAGTTGGATCATAATTAGCGCCGCTCCTCCCCTCCTGTGTCTAGATGGTATAGAAGGGTCTCCTGAAGCTGCCTGTTTCTCTCGGAGATCCTCCAAGACGCCCCGAGCTCCCGAATTCTCGTCAGACTACAAACACCGCAGCATGGAACTTATTGCAAACTTTATTATCATCCTCGTCGCTATTCGACAAGCGCTTGCAGCCGGAGGCTTCAACGACAGCTGTTCCGAGGTCCGTTATTGGGATCCAGACAGCATCTACGGCCGAAAGAACCAGGCGTCACCGTACATCGTTGCTAGATGCATGGATTCTGGCAAGAAAGAACGCTGCAGCTGGTTGCCCTTGACTGTCTGCTTTTCCAATGACGATGGTGTGTTCGGCTACAGAAAGAAGTGAGTGGCCCCGTTGACTTTTCCTTTCGTGCCAACGCACTGTCGAAGCACCTTTCTGGAGTTGATGTTGCAATACGGGCTAACAATTTCTCAAACGCAGTGGAAACTTTGCAAAGACATGTCATGATTGCCAGTATGATAAGAAGACAACTGACTTCTTCTGTCTATGTCCAGAAAAGCCCGATGGGCAGTATTCCTTTCCCCGGGTATTACTGAGTATGTGCTACTTTACATTTCATCTGAGCTACCTATTCAAGACGGAATACGCTGACGTCTACACTCTCAGATGATTATGTACGGAATGAGAACGGTCTAATTTGGTGCCACAATGTGTATGGTTTTGAGGTTAAATGCAACGACTTGGAATTCATGAAGTTGCGATTTGAAAGTTTGTAGGCGGTCCTACTGATCCCTGCGTTTGATCCAGGACACATGCAGGACAGCTTCAAGAATTGTCGAATGCAAGTCATTTTGCGCGAAATGATTTTATAATCGTGTTTAAAGCGGCGTCGGAGCGGCACGCAGCATCGAAAGCTTTCCCTTCTGCCGGAGTCGATACTAACTCTACCCTAGCCCTCCTTGCGCCTCCCCAATTCAAATTCCATGTTCCGTACTTGTGCCTCGCAAAACCAGAAGACCTCCGCGCGCAGATGTGAGCACAAAATTCAACGCCAAGCATAACAGACCGGCGGGCATAGCGGACGATTGCTCATTTTTCAGCCATGTGGAAGCAACTCCGTCGCTCGTACCACCCTGATTTCAACGGACACTTTGCCATGCGGTGCTGTTTGCGTCCTTACAATGGGTTGCTCACGTATTCTGTCATGTTTGTTTTTTGCGCGCTGTCACAGCTGAGCTTCGGCCATGAAGCCCATAGTATGCCTTTGTTGATGGATGAGTTTGTTCAACAAACCCCGAGCCAACCCTGCCCTTAAGAAAACTACTCCTCGAGAAACACAGACCTCTAATTCAACCGTCAATGGCGTCCTTGGCCTGCATACTCTGAAGTACAAAAGCCGCCTCCAAATCCAACTCAGCTCTCTCCCTCTCCAGGCCTCGTCATCACGCACTGCCAGCATCCAGCCCAGCCACCATGAAGTTCTCCATCCTTTCTCCCGTCCTCCTCGCAGCCGGAGCCCTCGCCGCCCTCAAAGATCATTGCCAATTCATCCGCCACATCCACACTGGTAACAGCGAACACCCGACAATCGAGTACAACTGCCCGTCTCCGAACCCCGTCGCGTGGCCGTACAGAGCCTGCTGGTACGTCGACCTTGGAAAATGCTTCATAAACGACATGGGCGAAATCCGCGCCCAGAAGGAGTAAGTCCCTTTTTCTTTCTGCTGCCTTTTCTTTCTCATGACCGCTCACTAATGTAACCAACCTTTCGTGCTACAGCGGCGCGTTCAGCAGAAGCTGCAGGGAGTGCACATTCAACTCGTCCACCGAGATAATGCGCTGCCGATGCGACATTGGAACATTTGGAACTTGGAGGTACTCTGAGGTGAACATCAGTAAGCAGCCACACCCCTTACTTTGCTACTCCCGATTCACTTGGCCTTGTTTTTTGTAGATGGTCAGCATACTGACGCGACCTGTAGATTCGGCACTTGAATATGTTTCCACCGAGGGTGTGGGTTGCTACGGGGAGTTCTTTCAGACTGGATGCCAAAATAGCACCTGATGGTAGCTGCTTGAGTCTGGAATCGCAGGATGAGGCGATGTCTGATATTTTGAATTGCAATTTCACACCGGTCGGACAACCGTCAAACCGACAGACCACATTCCTGCAGAGATTAGCTTCGACGTAAGGGTAGCGGAAATGATGGACATTGAGTAGTTGCAGTACATAGATGACGGGATGTTTTTAGATTAAAAGTATCTAAACTGGAGGTTACGAACTGAATATCTCGGTCTTACGTATTGTCAATTTCGCTACCCCGAACCTTAGAAACTTCTGATCAGGGACCGAGTGATTTTCAACGAGTGCATGAAAGTCTCAAACGCCCCAAGATTGAACCAGGGCAACCGCTCGCGAGATTGCCAAATCCCCCGCAAACCAAAAAGCTTCAATCACCCCATGACACACCAAAGCAGCGTGTGGCTAATATCAGGCGACGAAACCAATACCACACGATGGGCAGCGGTTGGCAGTGTACATATTCACCTCTGATGTCGATGTGACCAATCACAGGCCTCAAATACCTAGCGCCATCCCCAAAATTGCTAAGCACTACCTCCACGCCCTTCACGTCACCAAAAACACCAGCCAAATACCCCGCCAAACCGCATTCACGATCTCCCTCCACACCCTCACCCTCATCCCGCTTTTCCGCGACTCCCCCGATCCTCTGACCGCCCAACAAGATGCCCCGCTCCGAAGAAGCAGAAACATTCTTCTTCGCCGTCTACTCCGCCGTTCAGGAGATCCCCCACGGCAAGGTGACGACCTACGGGCATATTGCCCGGCTCATCGGAACCCGTGAGTCCTGCCTCTACCTCCAACCTCCCCTCCCCCCACATTATGAAAATCCCCTTTGACTTCAAATGCAACAATCTCGAATCACGAATCACAAATCACAGTCCCAACCAAATTGACCTAACCTCTCTCTACACAGCCGAACGTCCCCGCCAAGTCGGCATCTGCCTCAAACACCTCCCAACAGACCCCTCCGCCCGCTTCAACAACGAGAACGTCCCCTGGCAGCGCGTCATCAACGCCAAAGGCGCAATCTCACCTCGGTAGGTTCTCATCACTCATTTGTCCCTGGCTTCCTCCCAAAACCTCCCACTTTCTCACTCTAACTAAACATTCCAATCACAGCTCCCAGCCTACCGGTGCAAGAAGCCAGGCCGACGCCCTCCGCGCCGAAGACGTCGAGGTCACGCAGACGGCCATGGGCGAGTTCGAGGTGGATTTCGACTCGTACGGCTGGTTCCCCGACGTCCTGCCGTCAGAGGAGGGCGAGAGATGAGTCTCTTGTATCTATCGGGTGACTCTCACCGGAGTGGTCATGTGAACCTAGAGGCCGAAGCCACGACATCAAAACATCATAAAACTAACGAAAGACGATACGAACTTCAGAATTCTTCATATTCAACCGAGTCCATCCGGTTCGGCGCGCACTAGGATTAACCAAAGGTATAAGATGTATGCTAGCCCCCCAGATCACTCCGTCTCAAGAAAAAGTCTAACGAATGCCACCCAGGTTGTCCTTCCGACTGACAACCCACGACCTCCGTCTCCCGTTCCTTTTTGTCCCTCGTGCCATCATCAGAGCACGTCGTTGGTCTTTGCTATTCGTAGACGACTTATGTAAAATGAAATAATTAAGATAAAACAGAAGAAGTGAAGGTTCAAAACACCTTGTCCATGACGCATGAGCAAAAGACGCGTAGTGGTATTGAGAAAGAGAAAAACGTCAAAAACCCTTGGTAGAACGACGCAAGCGCGAGCCGCCAGTGTGAGAAACTCCTGCCCAGTCTCTGGGTTTCGCCATGCGTAGGGGGAATCATCTTCGGCCAGCATAAACATTTCGCAGATGCAAGAATACAATGTCGCAAAGGGGGTAGTAGTAAGAGCCAGAGAAAAAGAATCAAACAACTCCCCTTCCCGACAAAAGAAACCACTTTTTTTTATGAAGAAAAAGAGTCCAATCGAGCCCGGTCTCTTCGAGTGGGAAATCCCAGACAACAGGGCTTCGCCTAGAAGCAGTTGAGAGAACCCTTCTTTTTCTTCTTGGACAGAGCGTTCATGCGCTCCTCCAATAGACGTTGCTGGGCCTCGGCAGCCTGTCTCTTCTTGCGCTCCTCCTCCACGGCGTGAAGACTCCAGCGGTTGTCCGGCTGTGGTGTCGGCGCGGGACGGTCCTTGAGCTCCTTGATCTCGGCCTCCAGATCCGTGCAGCGCTTGCGCCAGGCATCGCTGTCTGCCTTGACCTTGTTGGACTGGCGTTCGAGGTCCGTGAGAGCCTCCTCGAGGGTCTGAGTGAGCTGCTTCTCGGCTTGGAGATGCTTCTCGATGGTGCGGATGCGGGCCTCCTGGTCCTCTTGGATTTGGTTGACAGCACCATGGTGGTCTTTGCTGGCGGGGCGGGTTCCTTGTGTAGGAGTGCTCGGCACTGTTCCGTTGGGACCGGCGTTGGCACCAGGGAGGGGCGGCAGAGGAATAGCCGGTGGAGGAGAAGGCAGAGAAGCAGCGGATGAGCTCTTGCGCAGAGGCGAGCTCATTGAGTTGGATCGCTGTACGTTGCCAGAGTTGGATACCTCGTCAAGCTTGGCCTGTGTCAAGTTAGATGTGCTGATCGGTGGGGGAGAGTAACAATCACGTACCTGAAGAGCGGCGTACTCGGCCCTAAGAGACTCCAACTCAGACTCGGCCTTGAACTTAGCAGCCTGCGCGTCCTCGATCTGAGCGTTGCGCTCGGTCTGCAGCGTGGACAGACGGTTGTTGGTCATCTGAACCTGATCGAAGTTGCTCTGAAGCTGATCCTCAAGTTCCTCCACGAGACGGGAGTTCTTCTTGTTCCTGTGTTCCAGGTCTCCGATCTTCTTACGGATAGCAGACAGCTGGTCAGGAAGAGGAGCGGGGCTTCTGATGGGCTCGCCCTCTGCGGTGAGCAAGTCAGTGAGGGTCGACTTGGCCTGCTCCAACTCCTTGAGGATGTTGTCATTGATGGTCGACAGCTCAGTGACGTGCTTCTGAATCTCGCCCGACTTCTTCTGCTCCTCGGTCAAGGCCTTCTGGTCGGCGATGAGATCATCAATGCGCTCAGTGATCTTCTCGATGCTGACGTCGAGACCAAGAGCGAATGCGACCTGGGTAGCAACCTTCATAAGATCTTCCCGGGCGTCGTTGAGCTCACACTCGAGGAGTCTGACGTTCTCGGCGTGCTCATTCAGGAGAACAGCGACCTGTTCTTCGTAACCCTTCTGCTCTGACTGCTTCATCTCCTCCAGCTCCTTGGCGTGGTTCTCTTGCAGCAGCTTCATACCGTCTTGGTGGGTCTTGAGAGCCTGCTCGTGGGCAGCAATCTGGTTCTCCAGGTTTGAAATCAAGCTCTGCTGAGTCTTGGCTTGCGTCTCGTGCAGGTCACGGGCCTTAATAGCCTCCTCCAACTCCGCCTTGGTAGCTTCGTGGACGGCTTCGAGCTCGGAGACCTTGCTGGCGTTGGCATCAATAGCCGCCTTGTACTCGTTGATCTCATCGCGGAGGTTCTTAACCAGCGTCTCGTGCTTCTCCTCAATCTCCTTGACCTCTTCGTCACTTCGTGTAGCAGACTGCTCGGCAGTTCTGGTGTTGAGAGAAGTGATCTCAGCCTCGAGCTCCTCGATTGTCTTCTTCATCTTGGCCTCCGTTTCTTGCATGGTGTCGAGAGCGGTCTGGTGCTTCGTCTGCCAGCTGGCCAGTTCGGTCTGGAGTTCAGTAATCTTCTTGTCGTTCTCCTCGGTCGTTGGCACTGCTCTGGTTTGAACGTCGGAGATTTCTGTGGATGCCTCAGGAACAGCAGCAACGGCAGCGGCCGTGGCAGCGGCAAGCGCAGCCTCGTTAGCTTGAGGTGACGACTCGGTGTCATCTGCAGGAATCTCCTTCACGGCAGTTCGCAGGCTCTCGAGCTCGGCCATCAGCTTCTTTTCGCTGGCCTCGTGAGTCTCCCTCATATCCCTCATCTGCTTCTCATTTGCCTCCAACTGGTTCTTGAGGTTGGAAACGACAGACATGTCCATGGGAGAAGCCTTCAAACTCGAGCGCTCACGGGTGAGGCCAGAGATGATAGTCATCTTCGTCTCGATCTCCTTCTTGGTGGATGCAATGTCTGCCTCGAGTTCCTGGATTCTCTCAGAACGGGCGTGGAGTTCGTGCATGGCGGCGTTGAGGTTCAGCTCAAAGTTCTGCATGACATCGGGCTGCTCTTCGAAGTTCTCCGCGGCGATGTTACGGAGCGAGGCGAACGATCGGTGAGCGCGATCGATAATCATGACATTCTGGCTGGATTTGCGGCGGATGACAGGTTGTCCGCTTCGCGGCGAGGTAACTTCCAAGGCCTTGGCTTGGGCAACCTCCGTCTTGAGCTCCTCGAGCATGTCCAGAGCCTCGTGGTGCTTCTGTTCAAGTTGAGTGTACTTGTCAGCCAGCTCCTTTTCGGCCTCCTCCTTCTCGGCTGCCAACATCTTGAACCTCTCAACCTCCGTTGCGAGGAGGTCCTGGTGCATAAGATCCTCGGTCGAAAGATGCTCGGGATCAGACTCTGCCTCGGGCTTAGCTGTGGCAGTCTCCGCATCAGAGGGATCGGCATTGGCAGGCGACTCCATGGCGGAGGACAACTCGGAAGACAAGGACCGAGACGAAAACTGGCCATTCTCTTTCAAATCGCTCGACCTTGCGTCGGAGAAGAAGGAAGGCGGTCTGGTGAGGTTGGGAGAAGTGACAGACATCATCGAGTCTCTGACCTTGCGTTCAGGGTGTCGTGACTCATCGATGGTGTCCTGAAGATCTGCGAGGGTGCGCAACGCTTCCTCGTACTTGGCGTTCAACAAGTCAAACTCGTTGATGGTCGTCTCATGCTCAACGCGTAGGTCGAGGAGCTCCTGGGTGACGTTTTCCAGCTTGTCTTGGACAAACTTGGATTGGGCGGGGCTTTGTGGCGGGTACTCATGCTTGTCGGCGTTCAAAGCCTGCTCATCAGCCTCAGGTGTCTTGACTCCGTTGGTCTTCTCCCCGTGTGGTCCGCCCTTCTCGCCTGAGTCGACGGCCTTGCTGGCTGCTGCCTCCTCCTCGACATTTTCGGGGATGACGTCGCGGCTCATGCGGCTGACATGAGAGTGGCTGCGAGAGTGATCGGCAATCTGTCGTCGTGCAAGACCATTCGGGCCCTCGGTCTCGGGTTCCGGGACCTTGCTATCGCCTTGGATGTGGTCTAATTCGGTCAAGAGAGAATCCAACTTTCCGAGCGATCGTTGACGCTCAATCACCTGCTCAAGTCGGTCAATCTCACGCTGCATCAGCTCGGCATCCTGGTCAGCCTCTGCAAGTCGCTCTTCCAGTGTCGAGATGTAGTCCTCGCAGGAAGCCTCGTTCTCTCTAAGGCGAGAAATTTCCTTGCGCAGTTCCACAATGATTGTCGCATTCTTCTCTTCGCCAGAAGTGTGACCATCAAGCTTGTTCTCCAAGTCGTGGAGATAGTTCTCGGTGCTGGCTTCGCGATCCATGAGCTTTTGCAGGCGTGCTTGCAGTTGTGTGTTGATCGTCTCGATGTAAGTGCACTTCGTCTCCTTCTCCAACAGATTGGCTTCGGTATTCGACAATGTGCCGCGGGTACTCGACAGAGACTGCTCCAAGGTTTGAATGGTCTTCTCGTATTCTAGTACAACCTGCTCGACAGCGGCAGCAAACGAGTTTGATCGATTCAGTCGCTCTGTCGCAGTGTCGCCCAGTGACTCCTCAAGTTGATCGTTCTCGGCTTGCTCGTTGTCGCGGGCCTTGGCCATTTCTGCAATTAACTTCGCGTGACGTTGGCTAAGGGTCGTGTAATTTTCTTGGGCGTCCAGCAGCTGGTTTTGCAGCTCGACTTCCCGCTCATTCTGTCGCTCGGACCTCTCACCTGCAGAGGCTGTGCGTCGCTCGCCCCCTCCCCGCTCAGCGCTACGGATTTGCTCCCGCAGGAAGGCTACCTCCGCCTTCAGACGATCAATGATAGCCTGCTTGTCACCTTCCTCGACCTGCTGGATCCGGGGCTTACTCTGGATGGCTCGGGCCCTCTGCGCATATTGGACGGTGTTTAGTGTTTCGCTCAGATGGAACTCGGCCGGCGTCACGCAAGCAATCATATAAGTGATGGCATTCCCGCCCAGTGAGTCTTGGAGAAGACGGGTGAGCTTGGAGTCACGGTAAGAAACGTGCGATCCGGCTTGTCGTGAAGACAGTTGAGAGATGACCTTGCCGAGCGCGGCCAGACCAGCGTTGATGGAAATACCTTCCTTGGCACGCTCCCCTTGGGCACCGGTGTTCTTGAGTCGTTCACTACCAGCCAAATCAACGAAATGGAGTTTGCTGTCCGTTGTGACCCAGGTCTCAGATCCCGTCATAGCCTCGATCGGAACGGAAAATCGCTTGTCGGCACCATTTGAACCCTGCAAGCCGCTCTTTCGTTGCACCAAATTGAGACTGAATACGGCGTGAGACCGGGAAGACCTAGCATTAATAGCCGTCGCATCTGTCTGTCGAAGGGTCGAGCCGAAATTCAACGCATTCATGAGGTCGTCTACTGAGTTAATCTCGACTTGCCGCAGACCGGTGAGAATGATGTTGCCCTTGACGTCTTCGCGAATGGTAACGTTGGTGCGCTCATGTTGTGGAACGTTGTCTGGTACTAGCAGATCTCGCAGCTGCTCATTGTAGATTTCGACGTACGTGGCCTTCAACGACCAATTCCTCTCTGACGGTAAGCTCGATGCTCCTTGGGCAGAATATCGGTGTGGCGTCCGCAGCTGGGACATTGACCCGCGGTTGGCCTGCTTTTTTGAGATGACCGGCCCGTCGAGCTTCTCGAAGAGTGCCGTCGCCGCCCTGGGAATGACACCTAGAAAGCCTGCCGTCAGCTAAAGATCTATCGAAAAGAGAATCGCCTCGTGGTGTACGAGTTCGCGACATCGAGATGCGGTGCAACTTACCCATGATTTCGAGGTCGCCCTGTTCATTGGGCCCGGATGTGCCCATCGTGTACGACTTTCCAGCTCCTGATTGACCGTACGCCAAAAGCGAGACATTGTAACCTTGAATAAAGGCGTTGACGCAATCGCTCAGATACTCCCAGATTCCCTCTTGGTCCACATCGGAGCCGAAGACACGGTCAAACACGAAAAGTTTCCTTCCTTGCGGGGAGTCGATTGCTATGTTGGTGTCTGTCGTGACCTGGACCATGGATCGCTGAAATCGTTGGGGAATCAATTCGTAACCCGGGTCTGTGGGCTTGAGTGCTGGCCGAACGCGCACGGCTGCGTGGTAGAAAGTCGGTGGTCAGTGGTGTGATGTTCTGTTTGCAGGAAAAGGGGGGGTAGGCGACGCGACGTCGTCACAAGCACAACGGACGACGATTCCGGCGGGAGAGCAAACTTACCAACTTTGACGGCGGTCCGGGCATCTTCGTCAGATGCTCTGCTACCACCGCCATGCTTGCTGGTCATGCTCAGGCGGCTATTACTTCTCGGTGACGGTCGCACCATGGCGCTCATCGGTCTTTGGGGTATTTGATTCCCGGGAGAGGCCGGCGGCGAGCTGGCCATGATGGGAAAGAGAAGAAGAAGGGCTTCGTACGGTCGGCGCGGGAGGAATTCGGTCCTCCTTGTATAAAGTTAGGCGCGAGGCCACAAAGTTGAACGAACTGGGGGTGTCGGGATTGTGCAATCCCCCGGGCGAGACCCTGTATCTTTGGCAGTATGAAGCACTGTTCAGAATCTGGTGCTGTTGTGCCGATGTCTCAAAAGTGTAATCGGATCGATGTGGGCGGTGGAATCAGGTGCGTGGAGAGTCCTAGTCGCGGAAATGTCGACTTCCATGCACTATTCTTATGCTTCGTTCGTGTCGTGGTCGAGGGGACCCGGTGTTTTGGTGGGAGTCGTTCGTGAGGTGATGAAGGAGCGGAAGGGGCTGCGTCTTCGTTCGCCGGGGCAGCGGTAGCGCAGCAGCGGCTTGATGAAGAGATGCAAACACGATCGTCATGCGGTCGAGAAGGAGAGAAAAATATAAACAAGAGAACGCAAGAGCTCGCAGTGGCTGCTGTGGTTGCCGTTGCAGTGCGGAGCTGCTGTGCGTTGTCCAGCGTTGCTTGGGAGCGCGAGATTGTTGGAGATATTCGCAGGATAGGGTAGCCCGGGATAATTATCTGTTTTGTTGCGCGGCGTGCTGGACCAGTCGAATTGGATGGGGTGGCGTAGGGGAAAGGGCGGGAGTTGACGCACGAGCGGCAAGGGGTTCGTTCGTTCACTCCCTGCCGGTGGTGCTGATGCTGGCTTTGCTGGCCTCGGCGCG